>WHPX01000104.1:0-99246 GCA_011057435.1 Actinia equina | reverse complement strand
TAACCTTGCATGCCATATTCCTGTAGGTACAGCCGCCAAGAATATGTGGTTGGCACTTGCGGAACATTTGGACAGGTGCTTGTGCATTTGCTGCGAGGAGACGAAAGAAATATTCCTAGCTTGGTACTGTAATTTGAAAACCAGACGCATAGCCGGAGTGCGAGTTCGTGGCAACGACAAATGGGAACGATGTGTACTTTGGACCATAGCAGAGTTTGGCCTGCGCAAATGCCCCATATTTCGCATAGATGTGCTTGGCATGGAACCTGTGGAAATAGCTCCGCTGCGCTGCTACACAAAAAACTCGCCTACGGTATTGGCGGAGTCCAAATTCCCCACCCGAGTGCATACAAATGCCCCTGCCATTGCCACAATGCTGCCTCCGACGGAACACGTAGAGTGGATATGGCGTACGAAGAAGGCGCAAAGAATAGGAGTAGAAAAGAGTCTCTTCGGAATACTGGAAGTACCTACGGACCGCAGGATATCCTTTCTGTCCAAAAGAAAACGACAACAAAGATTGGAAGACATACGGGACGATTTGGAAGGCGACGAGTGGGTAGAAGCCACGCAGAGATACCACGCGGAGCTGTCGGAACAAAAGCAAAACATCCTGCGGCAAAAAGAAGAAGACAGGCGAAAGATAGAAGAAGAGTTGGAGAAATACAGGAAAACATTGGATAGGATTTCCAAAAGAACCAACAATCTGCGTAGATTGTTCTTTGGAAAAGAAAGCTCGTTTGGTCCAGAGACGCCCAGAGCCAAAGTGCATAGGATGGACCAAATACCCGCAGGAGACTACAAAATACTAGGATATGCGATCCCCAGAGACTTGGATGCTGGCTGGTCGGCAAGGGGGCACCGAGTAGTATTGCTGAGGAATAGAGAAACGTCTGTGGCATGGGCCACGGAAGCCCTATTGGAGGCATTTGCAGCTGGAAAGTTCGAAGCAAACGGCAACATACACACTGCCATACCAGGAGAAGAAATATTGCTAGAGTGGAAAAATGGCATAGCAACTGTCTTCGTACCGGAAGGACCAGGCTTGGACACATACCACGAGTTGGCCAGAAAAATAGACCACAAAATGCCGCAGAATCCAGGAAAGCTACTGGAAGTTCCAGCGCCACCGAACAAAGAATGTACGCAGGCTTTGCGCATGCAGCCGGGCGAATACCAATGCTGGCGCTACGCAAAAGCCACATACAGAAAAAAAGAAAGGACAATACTGTTCCTTTCCGAGCTATGTTCGGAGTGCGTATTGGAGGGCTGCACGGTAGAACATGCAACCACTCCGGTCTGGGGACACTTCTTGGACGAGCAAAAGATAGACTGGACATCTCCAGCGCCTTTGTATTGCAAAATAGGCAGAGAAAAGACTACCAAAGCAAAGAAGAAAGACAGAATAGTGCACGTCTCCGCAAAGGGTGTCGATCTGGTAGACGCCCTTTCTACTCCATCTCCGGAATCTTAGAAGGCCTCTGTGGCCGTTCGTAGTAGACAACCTTTTCCACTGGTTGCTGCATGCGCGCCCAAAGCAATGCTCCAATGCCAAAGATGGCAAATACTATATTCCCGGCTATTTGCCAGTCTATCTTCGTGGATATTTCCTCCACTTCGTCCTCTAGGTTTTCCTCGCTGTAGTAGCCATCCTCGTCGCTACCAGGTGGTTGTATCTTGGACGACAGCTCCGCACGAAGCTTTTCTAGATCGTCCACGCGGTCTAGCAATTCTTTTTTTGTGGTTGCAAGTTCGGCCAGCATTTCCTCCTTTGCTTTTCCTAGGTCGTCCAAAACAATGGCAAAAGAATCCTGCACCTCTAGAAAATGCTTCTGCAAATCTGTCGTAGGTGGCGTTTCTGGAATTGCAGGCGTCGCATTGTTTTCCTGCTCTATCCTGCGTATTTTGGGAATACCCACACCATACGTCTTGGCTACCTTTTGTAGCCCCATTCCATTCTTCCTGTCTTCCAAAAGGTCTGCGATCTCCTGTTTGGATAGTATCTTGGGTGTGGCCATATATGTAGGTAGATACGGAACATACCCTATGTTTGTCCATGGAATACCCTATGGATCCATATGGTAGATACCTGTTTGTCCACAGATATAGACACGTATTTGTACATAGCCATAGGCATAGCTGGATACATGCTAGGAAAACAGCGCACGATAGAAATCCTTTTGGATGTGGTAGGTGGCTTGTACAGAGCGCAGGAGACAATAGGCAACATTCGAATTCCGGGCTACGTAGCTGCACCATTGCGCGTGGCCCTACAAAGAAGGTAGAAGGGGCCTCCATTCTCTTCGGGCAAACTATTCCAAGAGTGTCTTAGAATGTCGACAATAAGGTTAAATCTTTGTTAAGGATACCTGGAAACTATTCCAAAGAGTGTCTCAGAATGTCGACAATAAGGTTAAATCTTTGTTAAGACACTCTTTGAAATAGTTTCCATATATACTTAACAAAGATTTAACCTTAATTGTTAACATTCTGAGACACTCTTTTGGAACACACATACGCATCTTTTGGAACATGGATCTACATCTTTTGGGGACACACATACGCATCTTTTGGAACACGCAAAGACACTCTTTTGGGGACACCAAAAAAAGGTAGTCGTGTCGAGGCACTGACACTCTTCTATTTTGGGAAGCGTCGCAAACCACGACACAGACATCTTTTGGGACAGCAATGCACATCTTTTGGAACACAAAAAAGGTAGCCGGCCGGGAAAATTGGATTCTGTACACTCTAACATCCTTAACAAAGATTTAACCTCATTGTCGACATTCTAAGACACTCTTTGAAATAGTTTCCACACATACTTAACAAAGATTTAACCTTATTGTCGACATTCTACGGGGGATATCCGGATCGACACCTTTTGGGACGCGAGAAAAGGTAGTCGAGGCACTGACAATCCATACACTCTTCTATGGGACAGCAATACACATCTTTCGGGACAGCAATGCACATCTTTTGGGACAGCAATGCACATCTTTCGGGACAGCAATGCACATCTTTTGGGACAGCAATGCACATCTTTTGGGACAGCAATGCACATCTTTTGGGACAGCAATGCACATCTTTTGGGACAGCAATGCACATCTTTTGGGACAGCAATGCACATCTTTTGGAACGCAAAAAAAGGTAGCCGAAAGTGGTTGCCGGGAAAATGGGATTCTGTACACTCTACTAAACAATTAAGGTTAAATCTTTGTTAAGTATATATGGAAACTATTTCAAAGAGTGTCTTAACAAAGATTTAACCTTATTGTCGACATTCTGAGACACTCTTTGGAATAGTTTCCAGGTATCCTTAACAAAGATTTAACCTTATTGTCGACATTCTAAGACACTCTTTGGAATAGTTTGCCCGAAGAGAATGGAGGCCCCTTCTACCTTTTTTTGTAGGGCCACGCGCAATGGTGCAGCTACGTAGCCCGGAATTCGAATGTTGCCTATTGTCTCCTGCGCTCTGTACAAGCCACCTACCACATCCAAAAGGATTTCTATCGTGCGCTGTTTTCCTAGCATGTATCCAGCTATGCCTATGGCTATGTACAAATACATGTCTATATCTGTGGACAAACAGGTATCTACCATATGGATCCATAGGGTATTCCATGGACAAACATAGGGTATGTTCCGTATCTACCTACATATATGGCCACACCCAAGATACTATCCAAACAGGAGATCGCAGACCTTTTGGAAGACAGGAAGAATGGAATGGGGCTACAAAAGGTAGCCAAGACGTATGGTGTGGGTATTCCCAAAATACGCAGGATAGAGCAGGAAAACAATGCGACGCCTGCAATTCCAGAAACGCCACCTACGACAGATTTGCAGAAGCATTTTCTAGAGGCGCAGGATTCTTTTGCCATTGTTTTGGACGACCTAGGAAAAGCAAAGGAGGAATTGCTGGCCGAACTTGCAACCACAAAAAAAGAATTGCTAGACCGCGTGGACGATCTAGAAAAGCTTCGTGCGGAGCTGTCGTCCAAGATACAACCACCTGGTAGCGACGAGGATGGCTACTACAGCGAGGAAAACCTAGAGGACGAAGTGGAGGAAATATCCACGAAGATAGACTGGCAAATAGCCGGGAATATAGTATTTGCCATCTTTGGCATTGGAGCATTGCTTTGGGCGCGCATGCAGCAACCAGTGGAAAAGGTTGTCTACTACGAACGGCCACAGAGGCCTTCTAAGATTCCGGAGATGGAGTAGAAAGGGCGTCTACCAGATCGACACCCTTTGCGGAGACGTGCACTATTCTGTCTTTCTTCTTTGCTTTGGTAGTCTTTTCTCTGCCTATTTTGCAATACAAAGGCGCTGGAGATGTCCAGTCTATCTTTTGCTCGTCCAAGAAGTGTCCCCAGACCGGAGTGGTTGCATGTTCTACCGTGCAGCCCTCCAATACGCACTCCGAACATAGCTCGGAAAGGAACAGTATTGTCCTTTCTTTTTTTCTGTATGTGGCTTTTGCGTAGCGCCAGCATTGGTATTCGCCCGGCTGCATGCGCAAAGCCTGCGTACATTCTTTGTTCGGTGGCGCTGGAACTTCCAGTAGCTTTCCTGGATTCTGCGGCATTTTGTGGTCTATTTTTCTGGCCAACTCGTGGTATGTGTCCAAGCCTGGTCCTTCCGGTACGAAGACAGTTGCTATGCCATTTTTCCACTCTAGCAATATTTCTTCTCCTGGTATGGCAGTGTGTATGTTGCCGTTTGCTTCGAACTTTCCAGCTGCAAATGCCTCCAATAGGGCTTCCGTGGCCCATGCCACAGACGTTTCTCTATTCCTCCGCAATACTACTCGGTGCCCCCTTGCCGACCAGCCAGCATCCAAGTCTCTGGGGATCGCATATCCTAGTATTTTGTAGTCTCCTGCGGGTATTTGGTCCATCCTATGCACTTTGGCTCTGGGCGTCTCTGGACCAAACGAGCTTTCTTTTCCAAAGAACAATCTACGCAGATTGTTGGTTCTTTTGGAAATCCTATCCAATGTTTTCCTGTATTTCTCCAACTCTTCTTCTATCTTTCGCCTGTCTTCTTCTTTTTGCCGCAGGATGTTTTGCTTTTGTTCCGACAGCTCCGCGTGGTATCTCTGCGTGGCTTCTACCCACTCGTCGCCTTCCAAATCGTCCCGTATGTCTTCCAATCTTTGTTGTCGTTTTCTTTTGGACAGAAAGGATATCCTGCGGTCCGTAGGTACTTCCAGTATTCCGAAGAGACTCTTTTCTACTCCTATTCTTTGCGCCTTCTTCGTACGCCATATCCACTCTACGTGTTCCGTCGGAGGCAGCATTGTGGCAATGGCAGGGGCATTTGTATGCACTCGGGTGGGGAATTTGGACTCCGCCAATACCGTAGGCGAGTTTTTTGTGTAGCAGCGCAGCGGAGCTATTTCCACAGGTTCCATACCAAGCACATCTATGCGAAATATGGGGCATTTGCGCAGGCCAAACTCTGCTATGGTCCAAAGTACACATCGTTCCCATTTGTCGTTGCCACGAACTCGCACTCCGGCTATGCGTCTGGTTTTCAAATTACAGTACCAAGCTAGGAATATTTCTTTCGTCTCCTCGCAGCAAATGCACAAGCACCTGTCCAAATGTTCCGCAAGTGCCAACCACATATTCTTTGGCGGCTGTACTACGAATATGTCCTGCAAAGGTTCTAGTGTTTCCGCGATGGCGTTGGTGTGGGATTTGGAGAAATCTTTGCCATAGATGGATATTTCCACTCTGGTGCATCCTCTTTTTTGCACGTCTGGGCGTAGGAATGTTCTACGCAAATGGTCGTTGGGGCAATCCACGTACTCTGCCAACTTTGCTCCTACTGGGTTTTGCACTTCTCCGGCTTCGAAGTTCGACACTATCTTGTTGTATATTTTGGTTCTCTTTCCGTCTTCCATCCAAGTACAAACGTGGTTCCCGACGGCATGCGTATTGTCCAAAATGGTACCTTCGCGCCAACCAACTTCTCCTTGTTCTTTGTAGCCCATTTGCCGCAGTCTGCGCACCAATGCAGCTCTGTCCAAAGTACCGGAGAAATCCTGTGTGTAGTCCACGGAGTAGATGCCATATCCTTGCCCATACAAAGCCATGGAGAATTTGCGTACGTTTTCCCCGACATCTTCTATTTGCAGCTCCGAAGTGTCTACTTTGGCCACGAAGTATCCAGCAGGATCTGTGTTGTGTATTCCATACCATTTGCCTTTGGCATTGGAGCGCTCTTCTATCTTTGCGATGTTTTCTACGATCTTTCCCTGCTTGCAGGTATGTACGATACTCGTGGGCAGAAACCCACCAAATGCCACTGTTGCTGCCGTAGATATCTGCGCAACTATTGTCTTGGCATTTCTGCAGAGCAGCTTCTTGCCATACAAATTCTCTTCCGCAACGAAACCATATACGAATATGTCGTCTACGAATGGCGGCAATCCTTCCAGCGGCTGCAAACTGGTAGTACCTTCGTTGTTGCGTAGGTAGTCGCATTTGGATATGTCCGGCAGCAAGTTCCCGTCGCATGCATTGTCCAGCAGCAAATGCGCCAACACTCTGCTCTTTGCACGTATGCCCATTTCTTGCAATGTAACCGAAATACTCTTTTGGGAGTCCATGTGTATATCTAGGAGTAGAAGGTTTTTGGCTACTACTATGGGGGGTGTCGCAGTACAAAAAATACGTCTACCAGGAATGCCTTAGGGAGCCCGTCTGGCGGGCGCCCTTGCACATCTTTTGGAACACGGATCGACATCTTTTGGGAACACGCATACACTCTTTTGGGAACACAAAAAAAGGTAGCGGACAATCCATACACTCTACTAGCATATACAAAGATTTAACCTTATTGTTAACATTCTAAGACACTTTTTTAGCACATACTTACAAAGATTTAACCTTATCGTTAACATTCTGAGACACTTTTTTTAGCACATGCACGTCTTTTGGGACACGCATGCACATCTTTTGGGACGCGGCTGCACATCTTTTGGGACACGCACATCTTTTGGGACACGCATACGCATCTTTTGGGGACACGCATACGCATCTTTTGGGACACAAAAAAAGGTAGCCGAAAGTGGTTGCCGGGGAAATGGGATTCTGTACACTCTACTAATGCTTTTGATGGTGTCCATCTATATCTAAGGAATATTTTATCCTCCGTTTGCGACACAAATATTTTAACCTTCGCAAACATAGCAGCAGTAAGGAAATCTTCGCGCAACATATAACGGGACACGGGTAATTCCCGCGGGGGACGCTAGTGCATAAACACGGGTAATTCCCGGGCAATTCCGAATGGTGATCGCGAGTCCCCCTTACTGCTGCTCAAGGCTTACGTGAGAACTAACATTATTATTTGGCTTCAACTCTTGTAACGTGTAATATATTTATCTTCTCACTTACCCTTGTCGATGTCACGTATTGACTGCTTCCATTTTCTCAAGCAGAGAATAAAAGCCAATATTAACGCAACCGTAACTAGAGAGCAAACGACCACTATGATTATGAGTAGCCAATCAGGACCAGAATAAAGAATGGATTCGTCTGAAATATCAAAGAAGCACAATCATATGTAGTCATGTACTTATAAGTCTTGTACTTGATACTAAAATAATAGAATGAATTTGTAATTAAAGAAAGCCAAGTGAAGATATTTTGTTCTGCGTTGTCGATACCCCGAGAGGCTGGCACTATCTTGTTTATGATCCCCTCAATATGTGTAGCTAGTCTCTCATCTTTTTGTGGTCCCCTTCTCACCTTGATATAATTATATAGCTTCAACATATGATTTACTTAAATCCTCCGAACCAAAACACGCTTGCCTAACCCTAGCTTCTTGAATATATTGGCACACCATTTGACACGAGCGCTTGCTTCTTGGTTTCGATTCTTGGGTAGGGTCACGGGTTGCCCTTGTTGTATTCTAGCTACTCGGTTGCAATAGACCCTTTGCATGTGACATCAAAGGATCTCAATTTGGAGGACAAAACAAAATAATTTTAATCTCCTGGGAATTGGGAACCTATTGGTTTGTGTGATGCTAGAGGCCCATTTTATAAGTATTCCTTTGTTTTCAAAAATCCTTTCCACTCCACAACATGTAACAAAAGGCAACTACTCTGACCAGCTAAATAATAATATAATAATATAATCTTTCTATATAGATACAATAAATAAGTTCCAGAAATCTATTACATTAATTCATACTGAAATGGTCGACTATGCTGATGCTTGTGCTAAGATTTTCTTTTGTGAAGTGAGCAACATCATACAATCCATCCATCCTTCTATCCATCAGTTGCTCAATACACATGTAATCCAGGCTATTGCAGACAAAAAATAAATGATGACCACTTTGATCATATAGTAAACATACCTTTTTTCTTGCAAAATGAAACGGATTTGCGTTGAAGAGCTAAAGAATTAAAATAATTGATATGACAAAAAATATATAGTCAACCATATAATCCCCTGACAGCCCTTGAAACGCCAACCAATCATCCACCCATATATAAATAAGAAATCAAGCAATATCTAGAAAAATAATTAAGCAAGCAGGCAAGCAGGCAAGCAGGCAAGCAGGCAAGCAGGCAAGCAGGCAAGCAGGCAAGCAGGCAAGCAGGCAACGTTCTGGTAAAAACATACCTTTTACTGTTATTGAAGGACTTTTGCGCTCTGCAACAACATTCGATGCCACACAGTAGTACTGTGATGTACTATTCTTACAGTCTTCATTTTGTACGAGTAACGTTCCATTTGCCGCTTCAACGGTTGTATTTCTTAATTTGTCATACCAAGTAATATTTGGTCTTGGGGCCCCTGTGGCTTTGCATTGCAGTGTAATGCTATCGTTCCTCATTGTAATTCGATTTTCTGGATGATCTACTATAGTTGGTGGTTCTGTGAATAGCGTTTTTATAGATATCATTAGTTATATTTTTACTTTTCAATTCATTAGAGTGAAATCTATTGCATAAATAACTGATAAATAATAATAAATTAAAGATCCTAAATGAAATAAAAGTTACAGCATGAAAAGTAATGCTTATTAATCAATAACATTACTAACCATTTTGAACTTTTTTATTTAGGATTTAACTTACGATAGATCGGCATTTTGAGGTATATTTCTTTTCCTTGTCCATATTTGTTCTTCGCAATACAGCCGATAGTAAGATACGTCCCATTATTTGATGTAGTAATTGTGACATTACCATCAGACGAATTTAACATTGTTATATTTCCTTGTTTGATGGAGTAATTTGCTGGCGGAGATGCGTCTGCATTACAGAATACGTCAAATGTTTTATTTGCTGTTGCAAATTTCATATCCGTTGTCAGCTTTGTATTTATTGGTTGATATTCTGCATAATAATAATGAAAAGATAGCACAAGTCACAAGATATCGGAAACAAATTCTCAGGTCTCGACGCTGAGACCATTCGAGTGTTCAACCATCTGCCATGCTTAGTAAGTAAGCCCTATATAAAAATGTTGATCTAAATAGCAGAAGGTACATACAGGTCTCTTCTGTTTACTCTACCTTCCTCCCTGTTTATTAAATTGATGTCTTTGTGTACCTGATCATTAGCCTGCCGAATCTGATTGGCTGAAAACAATCAGCCAACCATCGATAGCATGCAAGGTTGTATAAAAAAGATACCTGCAGCGTTTTTCTTCTGCAGATAATAAATTTATCGTGTATAAGTTAACTTAAGGTTTAAGATACATTTTAAAAAAGGGTTTGTTTTCATTCGTTGGCGAGTTAGTTGTCTTCACCTTCTTTTTTTTTTTTTTCTTTTTTATTTCTTTGTTAATTGTTGTTCAAAATATGGACGATGAAACCTAACAAAAACCCCTCTCTACATTGACACAACTTATCAAGTGTATTAAATTTTACTATACAACTCATGGCATACCTGTCACTTCAAGGGACGTACAATTAGTCTCTTCACCAAAACCGTTTGACACGTGACAGCAGTACTTTCCTCCTGATCCTTTACCAGTGATGTTGAATGACGTCACACTGGAATTAGCTATCGTTCTGTTCGTATCCTTGCGTATCCATGTAACACGAGGTGCTGGATATCCAGAGGCATTACATCTTAATGTTATTGAATCTCCTTGTTTGCCATAAAGGTTTGAGGTCAGGTAGTTGATACGAGGCAAAGCTAAAAATAAAAATACGGCAAAAATAAACATTGGGTTTGCTCATGCTAGTCAAGTGTAATAGCCAAATTCGATATTCTGATAGAGTTGTCAAGAACAAAACATTTCGAGTCGAGGCTCCAGGGGAAACAATAATGTAATCGTAATTGTTCTTCTGTTTCGCTGGAGCGTTGACTAAGATTGTTTTGTGCTTGATGATGGCTAAACCAGAATATCGAACGTTGACTATTATAGCGATTGGTAAAAGTTGGCGAATATTTGTCATGTAGAACCTGTAAAGGATATGCGCTGCAGCAGTTAAATGGTTTTTATGTATAATCTAATTTTGCTGATTTAATTTAATTTTCTTGATTTTCGTTGAATATATTTATACTCGATCTATGATTTGGCTTTGCGAATTTCTGTATGCTTTGTTGTGGATATACATATCTAATTATTGAGTCGTTTGACTTCATTCATTTGTTTTGATGATATAATAAATTGTTTTATCATATGACCCGTACGGCCCTGCTCGCGCGCTCTAATAAAACCATTGGAAAAAGTCACGTGATGGGGGCCGGACGGGTTGACGTAAGCGGGCCGGAAAAACCCGTCCGGCCCTGCTCAAAATCCGTCCGGCCCTCTTCGGATGTAACCATTAAATTTCATTTAAAAAGAAGCTAAAATGACTGACAATTTAAGCGAACACGACGAAAGCGAATTCTACTATTCAGACGAGATATCTGACACTGAACTGGCTCAGCAAGCGACATATTTTGAGTCAAATCTGCTCAATGACGGTGAAATACAGAAATACATCCGAGCCCAACAGAAAACAAGTACAATCAACAAAACTAAGTATGACATGAACGTACTGAAGCACTTTTTACAAGAAGGTGGTGAAGAAAGAGAAATTGAGAATATCCCTCCGCCTCAACTTGACAGTCTTCTTTCCAACTTTTACATAAAGGCAAAAAAGAAAGACAATACTTTGTACGAACCTGATACAATGTCGTCCTTCTCAAGAAGTATCCAGCGATACCTCGACGATAAAAATGCAAAAGTAAATATCTTAAAAGATGAAGAGTTTAAGCTTTCCAGACAAGCCTTGATGTCCAGACGACGAGAATTAAGAAAAGAGGGCAAAGGAAACAAGCCAAATGCTACTGCTCCTCTGACAAGCAAAGATATTGATGCTATTTTTAATGAAAACGAGTTTGGAGTCCATGATCCAGAGATCCTTTCCCGTACTATGTGGTTCTTGATTACTTTGCATTTTGGTCATAGAGCACGACACGAAGCAAGACAGCTGAAGTTTGGAGACGTACTTTTGAAGAAAGATGAAATAAATGGCGAAGAGTATGTAGAGTGGTTCCAAGAAAGAGAAACTAAAACCAGACACGGCGATGAAAATGAACACCAGAGAGCTTTCCGACCAAGAGCTTATTGAGAGCGGCAACAAGAAATGTCCTGTGGCCTGCCATAAGCAGTTTGTTTACAGGCGTCCCGAAGAAGCCAAAAGTCCAGAAAGTCCGTTTTTTTCTTGCTATAAATCATAGAAGGATGCCAAATGATCAAGCTTGGTTCCTAAACAGACCGATGGGAAAGAACAAGATTGGCGAATTCCTGTCTCAAGCAACAAAAGATTTGAAGTTCGCGAAGTCAAAAGCCGGTAAAATTACCAACCATTCCGTACGTAAAACTGGTATCACAACACTCCTGGATGCTGGTGTTCCACACAACATTGTCGCTCAACTGAGTGGCCATAAGAGCCTTAAAAGCCTCGACAGTTATGCGGTTGCCTCTGAGAGCCAACAACGAAACATGTCGAAGATACTGAGTGGTGTTGAGAACGTCAAGCACGAAGCCAGCAGCAAGCAATCATGTCTCCCAGCGCAACCGACTACAAGTTCAACTGCCGCTGCAGGTTCTTTTTTTGGGGGAGCAAACATTGGAGTATTGAACATTCAGAATCTTGTTCTTTCAGGCCATGAAGAAAGCTCTAGTTCGTGTCTGGTCAAACCCAAGAAACGTCGTTTTATGATCGAGTCAGATGAAGAAGACTAACTAAGTCTAAAAACGTTGAAATTTGTCCATGAAAATACTTAGAGTTGACATAGACATTCTTGAGTTCCCAAGCTGCTATTTTTTCCCGACTTTTGACCAAATAGCTATTTGCGAAGTGTATTAAAACAACTTAAAACTTTCAATGTATTAAAAACAATTTTACTTCTTGAAATGTGCCTCGTGTTTACAGTGACTGTTAAATGGCTTCTTTTCAATCAAATAAAAAGGAATTCTCCTATTGGTTCTCGTTTACGCGCGCTGTATTTATCAAGTTTAGCAAGATCTTTCAGCCTTTTTTTTACGATAAAAATTGGGTCATATGATAAAATGCTTATTGACTGAGTTGGGTCGGGCCGGACGGGAAAATATTTGGCTCTTGGTCATTTGTACGGACCTCGCTGCGCTCGGTCCGTACGACATGACCTCGAGCCAAATATTTTCCCGTCCGGCCCGACCCAACTCAGTCAATAAGTACATATTATTGACTGAGTTAGGTCTGGCCGTACGGGAAATTTTTGGCTCTCAGTCATTTGTACGGACCTCGCTGCGCTCGGTCCGTACGACATGACCTCGAGCCAAATATTTTCCCGTACGGCCCGACCTAACTCAGTCAATAAGTACATAGTATCCGGAACATTGATTCAAAAAATAAAACTCAAGCCAGTTTCAGGAAGTAAACAATTGCGCTGGTGTCAGAATAACTAAAGAACTGAACCTAGGGTTTGTTGTCCATTAAACTTGCTAGGGTATGCAAAAATAGATTCAATATTTAACAATTATTCGCCGAAGGCGAAGTGAATATCGGGGAATAATAAGTCTGAGGTGAATAATTGTTTTAGTATAAACACACAGGTGATTCTTTCAAAAAAGAAAAAAGAAGGAAATAAAAGGCACATTTAAAATTAGAACACAGCAACAAAGCGGCTGGCCGCCATTTTGGATTATCGTTGGAGGTGATTATCGCGTAATAATCTGAGTTTCTCGACCAATCAGCGCGCGAGATTTTCAATAATCATTTGTGTATTTATACTAAAACGTTTTACTCTCCTATGAAGCCAGTGTAATTCTTCAATTAATCAAGGGAAAGTCAAAATTGGCCGCGAAGTACAAACACCGGAAACCAAGTAAATATCTAGAGAATTTTTAATATCTTTGTGGCTTGACTCTGCTTTGATTTAATTATATTATTGTTTGTTTTTTGTTTTTTTAGTATTATTTGGACATTTTCCGCTCTTTCAATAAACGTTAACTGTTTGTAAGACCAAATGGCTTGCTTTGTCCTCCGACAATGTATGTACGCTTTAAAGTATCACTACCAGCCTTCAATGGTAGGCATTCCTTTAAATTATCTTCAATGTGTATGAACGTTGGAAGAATATAGGTAGGTTTTGAACATTTTCATTCTTTCGACGGAATTGGATCCTAAATGTCTTGTATTCTGCGATTCATATTGAAAACAGCCATCCACAACATTACAAATGTAGACAGACTGTCAATCACTTTGATGGATTTTGTCCTATATCTAAAAACCACATGTAGATCGCTAACGAATCTTCTACAACAGCTCCGTTAAAACCCAAGAACAGTGGAGGCTATGACACATCAAAGCCAAAATCTGGCGCATACGCAGACAAATTTTAATCATTTACATATATTATTCCAGCATACAATGTCGGTCACATAGTGCTGTATGAAAAAAAAAACAGTTTACCTTGACTGACGTAACAACATTACTCAAGCAGGTGATAAAGAATTCGGGATTGTTGGATTATCAACTACTCACCATATATGACGAGAAATGTGCAATTCACGTCTGATATATAATCACAATCAACATCGCAGCAATATGATCCACTTTTATCTCTATCAACATCAGGGATGATAATTGTCACATTTGATCCACCAATAACAGAGAAATGAGGAACTACACTTTTCAATGCATAATAATATTGTTTGTTTGCTTTTCGAGAGAACATATGACTATTGTTGTAATAGATTCCAGAGAACCCAAAGTCATTACATTCGTAATACCACTTGATGTGAACAGTAGAGCCAACATGTCCTTTCGTACTTTGCGAAGGTAGTGAAATCCACTTGAACCCATCTGTTGGACACAATGTGTAAACATTAAATATTGGCATTGAATTCATATGCCATATCTTTACTGGGATAGCTGTGATAGTCCAGTAGTAAAATGCATTGGTTCTTTTTTCTGATTCTTACTCGAAAAAATGGATTAGTGCCCAGTATGCATTGCGGCATCGGTCAATAGGGATCTTGATTGGTTCAGACTTCGACAGCATGACAACGTGTTGTTTAAGAATGATTGACGCTGTCATATTCCAGACTCACAGGGTCACATGACTGATCACGAGGAGGTTTAGTTACAAAAGGAGTTTTTGGATTCTTCCCTGCTGAGAATACGACTGCCATTTTTGAAATGGCTAACATACCTTATCTGGCGCATCAATGTGAAGCTTAAAAGCTCGAAATATTGTACTATGCATAACGTAACACTGTTTAGTAATGGGAATAAACGCAAAGCCTGCAATTTTTTAAGAATTACAGGGATAACAGTTTAAGGGGTAACTTAAGGAAATAATTTTCGCTGTGAAACATTCTTTTTTATCTTTTGGTTAACAATGCAAACTTCTACAACTGTATGTACTACGTTGAGTCTGTGCGTAATACAGGCAAAGTAGTGAACGCCTATAGGACATCTTGTTTCTTATAGGTCAGGTGCAACCTTTACAGTACATGTAAGACATATGAAAGTCGTTGAAAAAAACCGTCAAAGTAGATCAGCATACAGCAATCACATAACATATGTCGTTTTCTAATGCATGGCATGCAATGCCCACTTTATCAACTGGTACTATCGGAAGCTCACCTGAACTACATGCACGCTGAAACAAGCCCCTCCACTCCCCCCTTCCAGGTATCCCAGTCTACCCAGCCCACAGAGTCTTGTTGATACAAAGATAACATTTAATTAATTAATTGCTAACGTTGATAGAGTTTAAAGTATTTTTCTTCCATGAAACAATTGAAAGCATAAACACGACGTATAAGTAGTTGATGAGTGTTAGAAAAAAAAAAGTCATTAAAGCTCTTAGTTAGGTTCTGATTTTAAATAAGTTGTGCCTGAGAAAATCAAAAAGACGTTTCTAATCAGATTCTTCAGGTATTCAACTATTATTGATTGATTTCGTTCGTATCGTTTCGTTTGTACGAAGGCAAAACTGGGTACAAGCTTAGTATCTGCGAACTCAAGAACAACAGATTGATGTTTGCACGGATAGCGTTTAAGTATGTTTAACCGTCTCAGGGTCTGAGGTCAACAACGAGGATGCTTTTGGTATAGATATTTTGTCACTCGTTCCCAGATCGTTGTTTTCTCCTAATGGCACAATGCTTCACTGTACCTACAATAGTGGATCGATGTCTGAAAAAAGGTAGAGTAATTCGAAAAAGATTCTACGATGCAAGTTTGCAAACAGACGCACCTTCCAACACACATTAGTTTGTACCCATCTAAAACCTGTTTCTGATACCGAATGTTACTCGAGGTAGTGCGATTTCCTATATCATTTACGTTAACTTGTTACGAAAAAAAAAAATATATATATATATGTACGTATATAGTAACACCCTATTCACACGATCTAAATGGCTAATACCCGGCTAAACTAAATTTAGATCAATGGGTCGAAGCCGTCTTAAATGATCATCTAAGTCATCTGAGCAACTAATTACATATTCATATACAATTCGACCAATCAAATCTTTTCACTGGTGAATCTTGGTATATCTAAGGACGCCATTTAGATTTAACAACAATAACACAGTAATCTATGAAGATTTAAGCTTAAAATGCGTCGATTAAAACCCGTTTCATTGAAAATCAAGAATGTTGGGCGCGATGGAAAAAAGACAACAGTATTTATTCCACTGAGAGTTGATCCTGGAAAGCCGGAGTCTCAAAAGGACAATCGAAATCGAGAAAGCAGCGAGGATACAGCAGAACAAAGCCAAAACATCCCTCTCGACGATCTTTATAACCAGGCATCTGAATTTAAAACACAACATCAAAAACGTATTTTGAGCATTTCTGATAACTGGGATAAAGTACGAGAGAATTTATTAAGTTCTTATATAAAAGAATAGCAACTGCCAGAAAATGTGCGGTGCTTAAACTGCGTGGATGCTATCGCTACGACACGATGTGAATACTGTGGTCCTCACCAGTTCTTTTGTGCGAGATGTGCAAAATCACTACACAGCAACAGAAACAAATTTCATGTACTTGAGCAATGGAAGGCATGTCCTTAAATTAAATTTGTGATAGATTCCATTGAGAATTCATTTAGTTAGTTGAACGATATTATAATTAGCCACTTTCTTTTTGTTCTTGACAGGAGGGAGTATTTGTTCCGCTATATCCGGATGAATCAGTTGTTGGCTATGGCCATACCTGCGATACAATGACGACTAAGCTGTTTAGACTCTTGGATGCCTCAGGTAATCTATAAAATATATTTATTTATTATTGGGACACCTTTTAATTTCTGTAAATACTATGCATTTCAGGAAATCATCACCTAAAGTATGTTGAAGTTTGTGACTGTGAGCCACAAGCGGTATCACTGTTGAAATGTCAGTTTTGGCCAGGATCACCAGCCAATCCCACAACAGGATTTAGCTTCAAACTAATGGAACTTGCTGAGAAGGTCTTCCTTCATTGTCAAGTGTCCCTATTAAACTTCTCAGAAGTCATTTCAGAACTGAATCCTCAACTGCAACCAACACATGTAGGTTTTATATGGTACCACCCTTTGTGTCAAAGTATGTTATAAAATCTTGGGTCAATAACTTTGGTGATAGTTTATTTTGTTTTTTAATTATGGTTTAACTTATATGTATTTTAGGTGAATTCCATTTATAATATACTGAATTCAGATTGCTTTGAAGAATTCAGGTATTTGTATATAAACTGTTTAGAGCAATCAAACTTGCCATGCAAAATATTGCCTCCCATTAATACGTATGTCCAAAAAGTAAAGGCTTGAAATGAAAGTTCTACTCTATATTAAACTGATATTTTCTTTCAATTAACATTCACTTGTTGACTTGCTGAACTATTTTATCGAAGTAACAATATTAAACTGGTTTTTTGTCCACATGTAGGCACTTCATGTATGAATACAGGCATTTGACAAAGTATGTTAAAGACCTCTACAATGGCGCATTGTGTCCTTTATGTCCAACGGTACAACTATTTTCGTATTATAACTATCATAAATATCATGATTCTATTAGTTGGAATTAAGTGCATACCTATATGTCTTATTCAGGATAGCATTACGGCAGAATAGCCTTTTTCAAAGTGAGTGGGGAGGGGCATATGCATTGCAGCTGTACGGAGGGAGCATTGCGTGACGACCGACACTAAAAACGGATGCGAGGGAGACTGATAGCCACGTGGCCAGGGCCATAATAAGCCTAGCAATGAACTAACCAATGAAAGAACTTCCCCCAGCCACCCATATTTACCATCCCTTGGCAAGCACTTGCATGCACAATTTTTCTATTTCTTCAAATGAATATATACTGTTAGATTCCTTTTTTTTACTCTTCTTCGTTTTTTCAACAGGATGGGGGTGTTCTCATTGAAAGCATGGATGGGTGTTTTGGACTTTGCAGGAAAAAGGAGAAGGGACATCATTTAGGAACACCAAAACATGGAACACTACTATTTGCAGATCAGGATGATGTTGATAACTTTGTCAACAGCTATGGTAAAGCTGGGGCAGACATGGAACAGGTAAAAACCTCTCCGATCTACTTCAGATTATTCATGCATGGCAATGTATTTTTTTGTTGTAGCCCACTAAGCCAGACAAATTTTCCACTCTTTCTGTTACATTCAGAGAAAAAATTACATCTCTTTGCTGTTAAAATTGACATGTTTAATGACTTTTTATTATGCACACTCCAACGTCACTCCATTGTCACTCCATTGAAAGGGCATTTATATATGACTGTTTTTTATTCCTTATTTTTTACAGAACTGTAGTAAATTGCATGCCGGAGAGGTTCTAACTGCTTTGAGATCCAAGGGGAAAAACAAGCTCTTTGATGAGAAAGGTGTCTTCGGCCGAGTATGTCGACACGATTTTCCTAAAGGATTTCATAACATAAAGCATGGTGAAAGGTAAGAAGCTGTAACTTAATAATTAATATCAAGGATTAGGCCGTTCATTTTTTCACAGATGTAAAATAACGGAATACCAAATTATCATAAATATATGGCATTGCCAAGCAATGTATGATTCTTCATGTCAATGAATTCTCTATAGTCTGTCGGTAAATAATTATTTTTTGAGTATGAAAGGAAATGTATTCCATCAGAAGCTGCAGGTTCTATGCCTTCATGCATACTGTATGTGAAACAGTTTTTGTTGTACTAAATGTTAAATTTCTTTTCTCTGCACAGAATATCATACTCTGTTTATGAGCTAAAAAAACTTAGAAGTTTTAATGAGAATGCTAAAAGTAGAGTTATCATCATGTATTACATTGCTTGTCTTTTGTCACAGCATTTAAAGGTTAGTAATATCATAGACTCAGATATAGATGATGAAATTAAGCATTTTATATTATGTAATATAAACTTTTAGAGTGTTTTAGGGTGACTATAATGCCAATCTTATTTGCAGGCTTATATTCCAGAAATTTCAGAAATTACATCTACCCTTCCCCATGGTATTTTGAAGTCAGAAGTGGCAGACAAATATTGATGTAGTATAGCATGCAACTCTGACGTAGGATGTGTTGTGTTAAATCATCCCTTCAGTCAACATTTCCAAACACTAAAAGTGTGAAATACTTTGTGCTATTTTGCACATAAAATGTAACAAACACTAAATAAATCTTATAGTGTTTACAAGTATGGTTTGTTTGTACTCTAGCTATCTTGTTTTAATTTATAAATTTCTGCATAATTTATAGTGCTCCTCTCAGGAAAGCCTCATAGAAGGTGTTGATGTGGCCATACCCATATTTCACTGCTATGGACACAAGGCTTCATGCCAGGTGAGAAGAAAAACAGTTATTTTTGTATTGGTCTTATGACTGATGCCATTTTGTATCTTAATTTCTATATTTTACCAATTGTATAATAGCTATCCTTCTTGTGTCTGAAATGCTTAGTAATTTTCTCAATTTTGCTGCATGTTTAAAGATCCAGTATAGTCCGAGAAGGATTGAAGGTATTGGTTTAACAGATGGTGAAGGAGTAGAACGGTTATGGTCTTTTTTGAGAAGGTTCTTGTGTATTACTAAAGAAATGAGTGCCCACAAAAGAACCGATGTCTTGACTGATGGATTACTTCACTATGGTCATCATTTGTACTTCAAATTTGGTATGTAAAAATTATAATAAGTTACATTTCCCTGATGCCTATATACTGTAACAGTGATATAATATCACCAAACAAGCTGTCAGAATGGCAGTGTTCGTGTTGCTTATGACTACATGTGCATAACATAACATGCTTTTGATGAGTACATTTTATGCTTAAATACTGTACTTTGATAATTTTTTTAAATCAAAGGATGATACTATGTACTAGTTATCTATAGAGTGTGTGCACTCATGTGACTCTAAATACCTTAAGATATGAATAAATTATAACTACATTGTACAATGAAACAGCCACCATAACGAGAGAAGCTAAAAGGTGGTTATAACATAACATGTTACAGTATTTGAGGTCTTTTTAGCTTCCAGGGTAAACTCTTTCTTTTTCTTAAATTACTATACCCACTTCCATTTTCCAAGAAATATAATTAAGATGCAGAAAAAACCGATCAGCTATGATAAAGCTGTGATTTGCAAAATAAATTAATTCATGTTATTTTTTATAAGGTGTTAGTCTTAAAGCAAAATATTTGAGAGCAGAAACTCTTCTCAAGGATGTCACTTCAAAGCTTAAAGCAGTTACCGATAAACTCCCAGGCATTAATTTATCACTATCTGTTCTTAAATGTATAACTTATTATCACGGAAATACTTTAATTTAAATGCTATGCTATTACACACAATCGCACTCCACACATGCTTTGAGATAATTTCTTCAACTCTTCTTAAATCTATTTTTTATTCTTGTAATACCTAGTTGAATGTGATACTGTCAAGATACAAGAGTGGAAAGATGAAGAAGTAGATGCTTTAAAGCCAAAAGAACAAGGTATTTTGAATCATATTTACATGAAATTTCTGTTTTCACAGCAATGATGCATATATGTATATAGCTGTTATTAGAAATGAAACACTTGCTGAAAATAGCTGTCTTTTATTTGTATTCATTTATTTTCATATGTGTAATTTATGTTTAAAGGTTTGATACTGCAGTGGGATGAAACTTACGTAAGCCTCCTTCTTTCAGCTAAAAAGCTCAGGTATGTAAGTGTGGATACATAGCATTCATGTATACCAAGCAATATAATAGTATAGTACTTTTAGGAGGATTTCTGATTTTGCTCATTCCATCTTAATTGTTAGTCTGTGTAGTGTCAGGCCATCCACCTCTCCCCTAGTACAGAATTCCTAATAAAGAATTATAAGTGATAAACCAAATATATTTCCTAAACAGCTCCATTTCTTAATTTGCAGAAATGAATTAAGTTGTGTGCAGGAGGAAGACCAAGAGAAAGTCAGAGATGTAGAAAAGAAAATTAAACAGTAAGTAAGATATTTTCAGTCATGTAGCTTTGTCAATGATTAAACTATGTATAATGTATGAACATTTTAAAGATTTTGTTGCCAAGATTCTATTAATTGTAATGCCAAAATATGAAGATATTACTTTTACTGTCTTAATTGATACGCACTGATTGACAAAACGTACAAGACATGAAAATTGGGCAACAGAGGCTAATTTCCACCATCACGTGATCAGGTAGCCATTACAGGAAGCAAAACAATAGAGTCTTTTTCCCCTGGGAAACTGAATCCTTTCTCATGTAAATCCGACACATTAAACCAGATTCACTTGTTCCTGCCTCCTGTCATGTCTGCCATCATGTGATTGTGAAGGTATGATGGTAAAGTCTCTATAGACTGTCATCAATCAAAGAATGTAAAGATATTGACCAATTTCTGTGTCAGCAGCTTCTTTCCTGTCTCGGTCAGCCCGTAGCAATGAAAACTGGTAAATCTATGTTCCTGTAGAAACCACTGGTTCTGAGGTCCTGCAGAAGAGATAGAGAGAGTGGGGTGTTGGGAGGGGTTTTCCCATGAAGCTGAAACAAGCAATTAAGTATTTACTTACCATTCATTTTTGTGATACAGAAAAGGGAAGGCTATAAAAGCCATGGAGAAAAAAAATAATGTAAGAGAAAGATGGTCTGATGTATCCCATGTTTTCATTACTGTCAAGTTGCGACTGAATGATAAAAGAAAAAGCGAACTGTTGCTGAAGTTGCACTGCATGGCATCGGAGAGGTGTTTTTTGGTAGAACTAAAGCGAAAGTATGCAGGTATTGTACCAAAATTCACATGAATAATTAATGTATGTATTTAATTAGCTTCAGGTCCCCACTCTAATTCTAAAAGGCAGAGAAATCCAAAAACATTTTAATGTCAGGGAATTATCAGGGAATACATTTGGTTAAGGAAATTATAAAAATCTCTTGTACTGCATTTTTTGCTGATTGTTGTCATTTTACCTTATAGATGGTCAAGCAATCGCTATAAAGCTTTCAAAACAGATTGACAAAGTTGTGAAATCAATCAACAAGACTTTGTCGGAAGTTAATGGGTTACTGCCTGTTGATAAGCAGATCCTGTATGAAGAGGCTAAGGATCCAAAAAGTAGCCTTTACTCTACGATGACAGATGGAGGCACTACTGTACCAGCCTCTCTAAGGAGACAAATTATTGATTTGTCCTGCCTGAGCAAGAGGTGTGAAGAGGAGATCAACATGTTGAAGGAGGAAATGAGGCGACTTGTTTCCTTTATCCATGAGCAAATCAGGCTAATAGACGAATATGTGGATACCCTTCAGCCTGATGTCCCTCTTAATGCAGGATTGACAGCATGCTTGAAGAAAAAAAGGATGGTTTACTCTAACCAAGTTTGCTTTTTGGGACGATTATGGAGTGGTATCTGGGATACCACAGTTCAGGTGCCCCGAGTGAAAACGTATTCTAACCTCAGTGGCATAGATCACACTTTAGCTGAACAGAACTCAGTGGAGCTAAATGACTTGATGTTAATGCGGGAAGATGAAGAGGATGAAAGTTTTGTTTTGGAGCTGTCATCAGATAGTGATTTATCTGATGATGAGTAATGAACAATAATAATAATACTCATAGAGCGTTTTCACATGACGTCACAGCCGCCATATTGGTGTACCTCTGACAATAACTTTGTCATTAGTTTCTTTTGTTAGGTACACCAATATGGCTGCCATCTCTATTGTCAGACATGACGTCACAGCCGCCACATTGGTGTACCTCTGACAATAACTTTGTCATTAGTTTCTTTTGTTAGGTACACCAATATAGCAATAATTGCATTGTTGAATATCTCGGGAACATTAAAATACTGGTTATCAGCAATTTCCATCTTGTGTAAAAAATACAATGGCCCAAGTGCTCCATTCCTAATTAAATTGGCAATGATAAGAGAGTCCTGGTGATTGTGAAGGAGCTTGTACTGAGATTTGTCTTGAATATCAAGCCAGTAGCCTTTCAGCTTATGATTATTAGAAGCTTTCACTAGTTTAGATGGATTCTGCACAGTGTAAAAGAGCCAAAAATACTCATCCTCTGACTCAGTACAAACTGGTAAAATGATCCCTTGAGTTTCAGAGGAGTGCTGAATATTGGCACCAACAGCAAGCCAGGCATCATCACCAAAGAAATTGGAGCATACACTCAGCAGAAGTCTTTCATCTTGGTCAAGAAATAATTCTGCTACTTCTACTTCCTCTTCTGATATTTTGCTGGACATTCTCACCACTCTATCAGCACTTTGTCTCTCTACCACCTTGGATAGGAGGGCAACCATTGCTGACGTATCATGATGAGTTGCAGTTGAATTAACAGTCCTGCTATTACTTCTTTCAGGATTGTCCTTTGCTTGAATCACGAACTTTATTTTTTTTTGTTTTCCATTATAGCTTTCAACTGATTCGTGCCATAATGGAAAGGCCTTTTAAATTGTAGGCCATCTGGTAAGTTTTCGACAGTAAATCCCCCATGCAGATATGGAACTCTGCTGCCTGGCTTCTGTATTGCTTCACCTGTAAAGGAAAATAATGAGATTACTCCAAGGGCATGATGATCCCTACACACACCCGTTTGTCCCTATTCACAATTCATGATATGAGATATGCTTTGCTTGTCACGCACAAAGGTTTCAGTATGAGGCTACGTGCTAAATTAAATTAATCCTTACCACCTGTCACGAATAACTGAGCATTTCCCATGTAGCCTCATACTGAAACCTTTGTGCGCGATAAGGGAAGCATATCTCGGAAGTGGGCTATTAAGCCAATGTTTTGTTTTCAACTTTCGCATATTGATAGTAAGGTTTCACCCCATTCTTCAATACAGTATCTTAAGGAAATTGTAATATGATTAAACAGTAATACCATGAATTATCAATACTTTTTCACTTACTGTATTTAGAATTAAATAGCTCCTGAACATTTTTGTATGTGTATCTCTCATCACTACATACTAAAGGACAAATGAAATGTATTAAATAAGTATAGGTTTACTATACCTAGATAGATATATAACACAGGATTGTGTGGTCTATGACTAAAACAAACATCCTTAATGGAAACCATGTAACTATCAAAATGTATAGGAAAACATATATATTTCTGTAACCGGCGGCAAGGCGCTCAGCTATGAATCAGATTGCAAGTGGTTTTGACAAAAGAATTTATTGAAAAATTCACACAACTTTACAATACATGAAAAAAAAACGGGAACGAGATTACAGGATATCTCTAATGAAAACAAGAAAAATATTTACAATGAAATAAAATAAATTTGTAGCTTATCTAAATAGCTAAAAGTTATGAATAAAATACAGTTTTGCTAGATATAACTAGAAACGGAAATACGTAAATTACGTCACAGGTAATTTGAATATTGCATACTGATTAGCAGTGTTTACAATACGCGAGTGAAAATTACTAGGTTGCAAAGTTTAATGTACAAGTCGGTAAACCGTTTAAAATGAACTAAACCAATGGAAAAAGCAATAGGAAAAATTGACTAGAGGTTAACTATGGCTTTAGGTAAGTATTTTAACCTTTGTTTATGACAAACTAAGAATTACACGGTTTACTGAACACGCGGTCGCGACAATGACCTTGAGTGTAGAGTTTAAGTAGCGAACAAATTAAAGGTTGGAAAGAAAAGGTCTTTTATCCCGCAGTTAAGGCTATTTATCGTAGTAAAAAGGTTAAACAAGTGAGTAAGGCGGTAGCGATCCTATAGTAAACGTTTTAAAGAGTTTAAAAGACAAGATACACTCAGCGTGATTACTAAATTACTACTGCGTGAATAACTTTGTACTAAATTACGCGCTAATGCGACTAGAATTACTACAACATGAAACGAATGCTTAACAAATATATAAATAATCTAAGCTATAAAATATAACGACTAGTTAACGATATTAACATAGATTTGTCCTAAATCTATCCTAGGTATAAGTGTAAAAGGCTTCAAAGATTCATACCTTTACATCGTAGAGAATTCCTTGTCTTGATATGTGCAACGTCTTCAAGAACTTTTACTACACTGATTTAAGCTTAGTTTGGGCCTATTTTTATGGAAAAACCTGCATTCTTAAGACCTTACACATCCTATGCAATGTTGCACGCCCTAGGCGCAAACAGGATGTCCCAAACACGAACTTACGTAAACAAGCGCCAAACCTAGGCATGACTCACTGTAATGTAATTACGTACGGAAATTATTTCTTGCTTACGCATTTTCCACGCAAACAGTTAACTAAAGAATTACATTCCTATGTGTATACGAGGCATTCCTAATTAAAAATATAGATTTATGACTAAATAATTACTGTCCAAAATAGTGTCTTTTGACTCTGTCACATTTCAAACACTTTTGGATATCCAATGATGTTATTGACCGAGCTTTAAATGACCAAGCTATAAATTTTGGAAATAAACTGTTGGTAAACTTTAATATATACCTACACAGCTCTTGCTACATTGTTTTTATGGTTACTATGACAACTAATGAATAAGGGTGTGATGTTTTTGAGGAAGTACCCAAATTGAGGGTAATTTTGTTAAGATTTGAAGGAAGTATGGATACAGTCGTTTTAAATTTATACCTACCAAAGTGATCTCTGAATTTGATGTTAATCTCAGGATTTAGGGACAGAAAAGACAATCCTGCACTTGATCCAAAGTTGTAAACCTGGCCAGAAGTGTCTTTAAAAACAATGGAAGACTCACATCCCATGTCTTCGAGAAACATTATCTGAAATATTACACACAAAAAAGTGTTTCTACAGTATGCTGAGGTTACCAAAAAAAGGACTTGGGCAGCTGAAGAATTTTGACTGTAAATGATTGTAATGCAATCTTGAATGTTACTTCATCCAAAAGACTAAAATAAGAAATCTACTTCTATTTATATTCAGCCAAACATCTGTACATGTAAGTTATTAATTTTTCTGACGTTCATGTAACTTTGATTATCAGTCAAGAGGTGACTTATAATATTGTTTACAGGACTTTGTGGTCTGAAATTCATTATGTAATTTCTGAAACCTTATTACATACCTCTCTGAGGAGATTTTTTCTGTGAACAGATATTAGCTTTGATTTTTGAGCCTCGTTTAGCTCTGAAACATCTGGAGACTTTAAACTGTCTGCATTGAGTTTATATTTCTCTTTCTCTGCAGAAGTCATTTCCTTCCACTTTTTGGATGCTTCTTTATTCTTTTCAGGCAAAGACATTTTCCTGCATTCATCTAAAGAAAAGTTAATAATATTTATAATTAATTAAGGTTTATATGTATTATTGAAATACACACCTGGAATGTTTAGCTATACTACTTATCTTACTATTATTTACTTGCATCTTCTCTTTAAAACTAGCTAAATTCAATATTGCTTGCAGCATTGTAGTCAGGACAGATTAGTAGATTTGTACTAAAACTATTAGATCTCAACAAAAATACACTCACATGGTCTACATGTGTGATACAAAAGCCCATTCAGCCATTGGCCTCAGGTGCTATTGACTACTACACCATGCATGTGGACTTTCGGTATAATTGTCAATTATTCACCTTGAAACAACAGGACAATATGGCAATATGTGGGCAATAAAATTGGCAATCGTTTTGTGCAGATAAAACCCAATTATTTCTTTTGTCTAGCTTTTAAATTCCTGGGCATAGTTAATAGAAGGGAATGGTTAGGAAACCCTTTTGTTATAGGTCTTTGTTCACTTTTTTTTCAAGCGTGACTGTGCACAATCCTTTGTTTTACCACTGTTTTACTATGCATTGGCAATGATGGCTGAGACCAAAATCTTTCTTTTGGCTGCTAGTTCAAAATGCATGTTAAGAATCATGCATGCACTTTTTCATGCTTCTTGTTTTCAATAACATGATACACTACTGCTTGTCACAAATGTTTCATTGATATTATTCACAAGTATCATAGGCTAGTAAGCTGTTGAGTACTGACCTGACTTGAAATATTCTGCACAAAACATGTTATAGGAATGTGAGCCACGTGATCCAGTGGGTATCTTGATTGGCTTTGGAGCTGGCTGGCTCCCAGTACTAATCTTTTCCTTTTGTCTGGCATTTCCAATCCACTTCTACAAGTATGATATATTTAAATTCATTAAAAACTACTCAGATTGCATATATACCTTTCCCCTCCCCCTCCTCCCACCATTTTCTCCAGGTAATAAGTTAAATTAAAAGAAATTTCTTCTTTTACATGCTCGTATTGAGAAATTCCTCCCTCGCATTTAGCTGTCTTGTTATTTTTAAGAAAAGAGGTTTTTTGTTTTATTGGCTTTCGACTGCTTCAGTACGTGCCAGATGATCGTTGAAGATTCCAAACTCGACAACTTTTTTTACTCTTTGCCAGATTTTTATCAACATGGTACTCTTTTATAGGAACAACAATTGTTAAAGGAAAATTTGCTAGTGTATCAAAATACGCTTTGCGTTGAGGTCAGTTTGGCGTATATCCCCACGTGCCATTATTATTCAGCTTAACAATTGACCCGTACCTTCAGGAAAAGTGACTTTGTTTCATACAGTAAACTAAGTAAGGGATGGAATCGATTACAAATACAATGATATAGCTATGAAATGTTGGGAATAAAATCAGTTTAAATGCCTAATTTAAGACTCGAACAAAGTAATATAACTCACCTTGACTTGCTCAATACTAAGTCCTGTTTCTTCGGCTGCCTTATCGATTTTGTCGCGATTGACGGAAGCGCATGTTTTCATGCCGTCATCATAAAACTCCTGTAGCTTTGATCTCTGAACATCGTTAATTTTGTTGTATGTTCTTTTGCGATTTCTACTTGTATTGCTTTCGGCCATGATACATCGATTTATAATACAGTGTAGTAGCGAGAATCAAACCTGGACTTTGTCTCTTCTAGTCCACAGACAACGCGGAGATTTGATTGGTCGAATTGTATATGAATATGTAATTAGTTGCTCAGATGACTTAGATGATCATTTAAGACGGCTTCGACCCATTGATCTAAATTTAGTTTAGCCGGGTATTAGCCATTTAGATCGTGTGAATAGGGTGAAAAAAACAGTGCAGATTTCAAATTTGTAGGATTCTGATTGGCTAAAAACAATAGAAATTGAAGTAGCCAATCAGATTATAGCAGTTGCCATAGTAACAGAACAGCCTTTCCTCCCTGGAAGTTATCAGAGAATTCAAGATGGCGGATTTTCACATCAGAAAAAATCTGTTAACATTTGGACAGCTAAGATTTCAAGCTCACGCCCCCTCATGTGAGCCCATACAAATAATGTCTCAAAAACACGGTTTTTGGATCTTTTCTCAAAATAATGCTTATCTAGGCAAAAAACAGAAGTGGATGCAGTTAATTCAACTATTCACGGACTGTATTATATGGTTTAGATTGAATTCTATTGAAAAAAACCACCGTACTTTTTGAGTTGAATGTACGCTATTGGATGTATTTTACAAGAAAAAATGCATGACATAACCGGGGTCAAGCTAGAAAATCGTCTCTTCTTGAAATAAAACAGAACCTGTCATAAAAACAAAAGTGGATTTGAAAACCCCGGGTTTTCCTGAACATTTTGGTGTATATATCATATGAATTTGTTAAAATTTAGAACCGTATTTTTGCTGATTTTCTAAGCTCATACTATCTGTTGGCCTATACATTGGCCTCTTATGGTTTCTTAGGTTTCGTAGCCTCAAAAACACGCCAACTACGGTAGTTAGCAAAAGGACTGAAGATTTACGGGTCATTTAGGATGTTTTGTCACGTAGTTTATTTATGCTATAAACTTTACTTTTAAGAACAACCTTTTGCTTTGGAAAGAGAGAAAAAAGACCGAAAAGAGCAAATATTTCAGATGTATGTGCAATTTTTTTCCAATGGCTTAAAAATGGATTCAAAAATGCTAAAAAAAGTCAAGCTTCGTCAGCTCAAAACCAGCAAAAAGGTTGAGAATGGCAAAAGGAGGACTCGCTGCTTGTTATTTGAGAATTAAGAAGGAAAGAAAACATCAGTCCGGCCATTTTACAGCGGTTCAAGGTCACTTGACGCGAACGTTTAAGCGAGAGACGTTGAAACTTGATGTTGAAACTTCAAGAGTTTTCGCCTACATTATCCGTAAAGAGGTAAATAATACCTCTGTAAAAAGAAAGCAGCTTATTCAACTTTCCTTTGAGTGTTTAGGAATAGAAAAAAAGAGGATATTTGATGATTTATGTAAGTTTTGCAGAATTTCTTCGCAATATGCTTCACTTGTTTTCTCAAAAAATGTCCGAATATTTGAAGTCTTGAAGATGAAAAAAATGATTTCTAAACATGTTTTTACTTTTTAAAGATCAAATGTAATCTTTGTTAGTCATATTTCTTTCCTGTTTTGTAAATAAAATATTATTTGTAAACCGATTTTTGACAAAAATAATCGCAAAACAAACGAGTTCTTCTCTTCGTGCATTTTTCCAACACGTCTTTTTCTATCTAATTTGTTTGAATTTTTAATGTATATTATCAAAAGGTAATAAGATGATTTCTCGTTCAATTTGGAATTAATTTGCACGAGTTTGTTTTTCCGTAATTACGTGAGGCCGTAGGCCGGACGCAATTTGGGCTTTATGAAAAACGAACTCGAAACCATCTTATTACCTATACAAATTGCACTCCACTCAGTTTGATTACCATTATTTATATAACTTGCCAAAATAAAAATGTCTTTTCGTAAACATACCTGACAAGTTAATACAGAATTGAAGGACGATCCAGTACAAAATAAAATGGAAGTTCAGTAGAATAGAGTACATCTTCTTTAACCTAAGTAAAAAAAAAACATATAGAGTAAACACCCGCGTGTACGAACCTATATTTTTTTCAAGTCTGGCAATATAGTTTCTTACATTTTGGGGTACTTAATTACTGACAATTTAGGTGCAAAATAGGTGCTTAGTAGGTTCTTTTTTAAAAGGGAAAAGCAATTGACATATAGACCAAATTCAAAACTCGCACCGATGTGAGTCTTAAGTTGTGAACGAAGGGATCTGGCATGACTCAAAGTAATCTGGCGTGATTCAAAAGTCACGAGTCACGCCAGATTCCTTTGTTCACAACTTAAGCCTCACATCGGTGCGAGTTTTGAATTTGGTCTATGACCAAAACATCAAGAAACATCACTGGTATGGACCCTTCATAGGCGTGACCAGGGGCCTGGCCTAATTTATTTATTTATTTATTTAACAATATTTATACAGAGGTTCACAGTTCAGCAAAGCTGGTTTGATTGGGGCTCTATTTGAAATAAACTTGAAGACAAAAGTACTAACATCAAAACACGGTAGTATTGCATGTAAGTTCGGTAAAGGGTTTGTTGAATGTTGCATTTTGCATTTTGCATACCACCCAAATCATAGGACACAGAGAAAAGTCGATAGAATGCGCGTGCATATTTTTTCCTTTAATTATCTTCCGAGTATTTGCTAGCCTACTTCGCGTGAAATTCCGCTGGAAATCATGACAAAGAGTATAAATAAGTATAAAGGACAGCACTACACATAAAGTATATGTGAAAAGTTAATAAAATAATTTAGACGGAAACTTTGATGCTGCGTTAAACGCTTATCCATGCAGATGATTTGAAACTGGAATCATATGCTTGAAATGATAAATTTAAGAATTGGTACTTGGTTAGCGTGCATCCATCGAGTTTTGGGTGCACGCGGGAGGTTGCTAAGCACGAAAGAAGCATTAGAGTCGCACGAGGCGTAGCCAAGAGCGACTCTAGCTCCTTGAGTGTTTAAGCTTTTATAACATAGCTTGATGAAACTTCGTAGCGAGGGAATTGCGTGACATGCGGCGTGACATGGTGACTTTCAAATAAACTCAATTGAAAAATACAAAAAAAAAGTGGTATTAAAATTGTAGCTTTTTTCCATATTCAGCTGATCAAAAACAATAGCCTATTCTTTTTATACTTTAATAGTTGATAAAACAAAATTTTAGGCTGTGAAGTTCTGCGCAAAAGGGCCGCGCACAAGCAGTGTGCAAAGGCGGTACGACAATGTGCAAATATCAAATATGCATACTGTTTTATTCAACGAACTAGCGAGTTTACATCACAAAGCCAGCTTATGTTTTCAAATTCAAACTTCGATAAAAGTTTAATGATTCCACAAAATTGAAAATTACACTTTTAAGAACTCAAAAGTCAGAAGATTTTCGGCAGAAAGCATGAAAAAGTTCAACTAAAACTGACAAGACAGCAACACGTCAACTGAGTTCTACAAGTCACTGTAAACGGCTGTTAGGATAATTCACTACTTGAACATTTTGTATCGTGCATCGATCAAAATTAATTGGAGGAAAATTTTGTTGTGGACTATTCTTAACCAACACCTGTCGACTCTGACTGACGAGGTTACCCTCCGAGGAACCGTCAGAAAAAGTACTGGACAACACTTGGCTGCATTTGTGAAGCTGGTTTACTGAAGGACGTGTGTTGTAGTGAGCGAAGGACTGCTCATTCCTGTGACCAGAAATTGCCACAATATGTCGATTTGGGACGCCAGCATTGGACAATAAGGTTATTTCGGTTACCTGACACTGTGGTTAGTGTAAACTTGAGATAGGCCGGCTTCCTTATTGATATTCTTCATCATGTTGGCCAAGGTGTTAACACCAAGTGGTTTCGCTTCGTACCAAATTTCGTCTTCTGGTCGCCACATTTTTCTTGGGTACTGGAAAAATGCAGAACGCTTTGGGTTCACCTTTGAAAGATAAAGACTCAGAGCTCTGTAGCCGTCATTGACCTATTCTGTTTCGTAGATTCGCTATTCTTTTTCTGTGCTGGATGTGTTATTTACGCCGCCAGGGTGATTTTTGGATGCTTCGTCATGTGTAATAGTGATGAATTTACGGCCTACTGCATCGGTCTCGAACTTGAAGCTTGTTGTTGTCAAGGCTCGCTGACCTTCCTGACGTCTTCGGCAGAAGAATTAAACTACATGAAACCAAACATTTCTTAGCAATGAGAGTGGACTTGTTAAGTTAAACACGGTGCTAGATTTCAGCTTGCGTATGTCCTCTTTCTCGAAGCAAGGTTTGTGGTCTGTGGATTGTTTATTTTCTTTCTTTAGGCTGGCTATTTTTGCATCTAGCATATCATTAGATCTTTTAAATCGCGGATCGGAGGAAATTTTGATACAGAGTGGTGGTGCATTTAGATATCTTTCTATTGAGAATCTGAAGCCAATCAATGTTGACTTGCTGTATTATTCTTGTTTTGAGGATCTTACTTCGGCGTAAAGTTTAAGATAGCGTCAATTTGGCCAATAGTGTTTAGAAATTATTGTGTGGATTAAGTGAAAACGAAAATGCAGCATGAAGTGAAAATCGTGAAATATTCACCGAGACGCGAGTCTTCGAGCCAGGAAGGTGAAACGGTATACGTCATCATTGCGCATGACAGGACGTGAAATTTACTTATGTTAATGAAAATCAAAACAGTCAGTGGAAAAAGACCTGCTAATGCCAAATGAATCTACTCAATCGTGATTTTTGTTTAAAAACTATAAGTATTTCTTTTTTATTATTATCATTCAGCTATTTCTCGCTTTTTCCAACTTTTTTAAACAACAATGAATAATCTTTCTTTTTTTTTTTTTTTCCTTTTTTCTTTGCTTCAAACAACTAATTTCAACAAATAATGAGAATAAAAAAATAATAATAAGTATAGTTTTAAGATAAATGAGCAGTAGTGTTTTATCAGAGTTAAAACCACGAGGCGTAAAATTCACATACATAATTAATGAGCATTTAGGGTATTTTGCCATGCTCTTGTACACCTTTTGTACTTTATATAAAGATTTCAAAACTTCAAAATCTTTATATAAAGATATCCATGTAGAACTATTATCACGTATTATTATCCATGCCTGTGATAGATTTGAAGGACCTGATAAGTCTAAATGGTCATTAATTATTCTTGGGTTTTCATGATTGTTTCGTGAAACATTAAATACGGAAAGGAGAAGATATTTTTGGCTGTTTTTGCTATCTATCAAACATACCAAGTCACAGGGAAGCGAGCCATGTTTGACAAACGCATGGTTACTGCGCATAAAAAGAACTTTATTTGCAGGTAGTTGTTTGCGGTTGTCTCGACCAATCAAAACGATAAAAAATAATATGAAGGTAAAAGAAAATAGCGCGGGTACGGGCATCCATAGTTAACAGTCGCCTGTGGCTTTTCTGTCAAAAACAAGAAAACCAACCAACAAGGTGAAAATACCGCAGCCTTCAGAAAAATTTAAAAGAAGGCCGTTCTGTTTTTTTTTATTGTTAGCTTATGCCGTACATTGAGTTTTAAAGTCTTGAAACTTGAATCTATGAGCAGGTAGTCCAATGACTTTATCAGGTACCATTATTACAGAGAAAGTCAGATTTAGTCTAGATTAATTTCTCGTTTGGATATATTGTATTCCCTGGTTGATATTTGTATGTCAAAAGCTAGCCCCAAAATCCCTTTTCTGCTAGATAGCGCTCACTACATTTATGAAAGAGTACTATATATATCATGATCTCCGATCCTGAAATTTTGAATTATCATTTGGCATGTATATCAATATGTTATAATAACAAAACAAAAGATTAAAGAAGGACATGGATTCAATGTTGGAATGGCAGTGATCCTGAGTTATTTTTTAAATGCCAATCCATTCCTTTTTTCAATATATATTTATTGGTGACCATGCAAAATATTTTACAATATTCCGATGCTTTTAAATAAATATTGATTGATTGAAGCAATCGGTAAAAGACTCCTTGTTTTAAAGCTTACATCCATAATTATTTTTATCTCTTTTTTCAAAACATATGTGTGAAAAGGCTATTTCAATGTAGGCGAATTTCAAACTAGTTGGATAAAATATGTAATTTCAATAACTGCGCAAATTTAAATTTGATATGTACTTACAGAAAGTAGCGAACAATAATTAGATGGAAGCAAAAGAAAATCGCCTTTCTTCATTCTTGTCGGCTGTACCAGAGACAGTACCAGCTTATGTGAGAGACTGGAAGCGAAAGCGAGTGTGGACTGGGCGCGAATGAGAAGAACAACGTTGTAAAAACGTTTCTAGGATGGATACGAACCAAGTTGATAATAAATTAGTTCAGTTTTAAGCCTGGTTTCTATGGAAAGAGTTAACAATTTGGTGACCCCCGACGTGACTAAAGTATTGTGGAGTGAAGCTAAAAATTAAGACCGGGAAAATGGAGGAAATTCAGCTAGAAGTACCATCACTGTTCTACTCGTCGAGTGTTGACGCCATTGAGCGTGCATTGAAATTCTTCAAAGTGAAATTTGAAGGTTTCAAATCCCTTGTAGTCGTTAAAGGACTCTGTACTTCGCTAATGGAGCTAATGGAGTTGAACCAGAAGAAAGAGCATCGTATTTGAAGGACGTGAAGGATTTAATAGAGGAGAAACCTGCAACCATGACAACAAGCCCAAAGTAAAATCTGAAGAGGAAGCCCTTGGTCATACAGGAGATTTTCAAGACCCCATGCAAAAGTTTTTTGTCTTCTAGTGCGTTACGCAGACAATATAAAATCGGTGGTCAGATCGGAGAACCAGAACAAAAGGATAAATTGAGCTTTACCTCGTTGGTACGACAGATATTGAATGGCCAGACACAGGGTTATTCAGAGGGAGAGATCGTGGATGGAGTCATTAGAGCAATAACCCCAGGTATAGACCAAATTCAAAACTCCCACCGATGTGAGGCTTAAGTTGTAAACAAAGGAATCTGGCGTGATTCGGAACATTTGAATCACGCCAGATTACTTTGAGTCACGCCAGATCCCTTTGTTCACAAAAAAGGGCGTTTGTTGAAAATAGCAGAAGTGCGAGTATCAGAGTCAAGCAGAGAAAAGTAGCGGTTAACAACGGGTTTAATGGTATTGTTAATAGGATGATACGTAAGAGTGAAAGGAATGCGATCATTAAAGGGACGAGTGTGGGGAGTGAGAGCGGTGGTACGATCATTATTACTCATCATTAGGATGAGGGCCTTCGTTCTCTTCAGCATTTTTTCGATCTTCGTCCTGTCCTCGAACCCAGCACTCCCACTTTGTTACGCTTAGCTGAACTTATTCTTACTTTTATTTGTTTTTCTTTCGGTGATAGGTATTATCGGCAGGTAAACGGTGTTGCTATGGGTACAATAAATGCGGCTTATTCGCCTATTGGGCACTCTTAGTCCCAACGGAATTAATGAACGCTTTACTTTCAACTAACCTTTTCTTTTTGTCTTTTGATTGTTTGTTTTTGTTTACTTGCCAACCTTGTTCTCATTGGTTTCTTTTGTCTTATTCTATCATATATACACTCCTTTCTACCGCCTCTTTCTCTTTTACTCCGACGAAGGACTAGCGTCCGAAACGTCAGTAAGTTTTTTCATCTTTTCACGGTGTATAATTTACCTTTTCATCATTACTGTTTCATTAGAAACACCGACGCAGCTCACACTAGTTTTTAGTTAGTTATCTCTTCTTAAAAATAGCAAACCCAAGAAGGACCCCTCACAAGATATCATGGCTGCTATAAATGCATTGAAAGCTGAAATAGAGTCCATAAAGGGTGACCTGAAAAGAGGCCCAAGGGGGAGGATGATAACAAGACCCAAAGGAGGACCCCACCCAGGTGCTCTGCTTGCCGGGAAGAGGGAAAAGACAAGTGCCCCCACTGCTTCAAGTGTGGAAGTTCTTCGACACTTTGCCAGAAGCTGTGACAAGGGAAACAGGGAGCGGCTACCCCCGAGAGACAGGAGGCAGCTGGGACCACAGTAAAGTCTAAACTCATCGAATGCATTAGTCAGTTAGGGGAACAAAGCTCCAATCCCCAGAACTTTGTTGATGCAGCTGTACATACCACCCACCTCTCCCAGGTGAGCACAGAAAAGTCATTGGGTTGGTTAGGAGGAATTGCATTGTAAAATGCTTGCTTAATGATGTCCAACAAGAAGCGCTGTGGGACACAAGTGCCCAAGTGTCGATTCTAAGTGATTCATTTCTTAAGGAACACCTGAAGGATACAAAGGTACAACCAATAACTAGCCTAATTGACCAAGAGATTGACCTGACCGCAGCGAACGACACCAAGATTCCCTACAGGGGGTGAGTGGAGGTAAATGTCAAGTTAGCTTCTTCAAAGCCTGACTCAGTGGAAGAAGTCATTGTTCCCTTCTTGGTGACAAGCGAAATGTTACAGTCCCCGATAATAGGATATAATGTGATAGAAGAACTGTTGGATGGGGATCAGAACCCCAACCAATTGGAAGCTGTGAAAAATAGCTTTCCAGGAAAAAGTGAGAGAGATGTTAATGCGCTCGTGTTAAGTCTGTAACGTCAGTAGAAGTAAAGCTAGGGGAGAAACAAGTTGTAATGTCTCCGTCGTCGCAGCCAAAAGCCAGAAGGGAATTATCAATGCCCTCAACAAAAGACAATAATAAGTCGATTGGACCTCTGCCAGCAGTAGATCTCAGTAGCCTAAAGCAGAAACAACGTGAAATAGCGGCACAGATGTTGCGGGAGGAACAAGAGTCATTCTCCTCAAGTGATGAAGATATTGGGTGCATACCTGATCTTGAAATGCAGTTAATTATTACTGATAAAGAACCTGTTCAGAAGCGTTATACATCTGTACCTCGCTCACTATATCCCGAGGTAAATCAATACTTCGAAGATCTGCTGAACCAGAACATGATAACCAAGACACAGTCGCCATACTCCTCACCGGTTGTGTGTTCATAAAAGGGACGGTTCGTTACGACTCTGTGTTGACTACAGAGAGCCAAACAGGAAAACACTAGCAGAACGACATCCTATTCCTAGAGTACAAGAGTCATTGGACAATCTCGGTGGGAACTCCTGGTTTAGTGTACTAGATCAGGGAAGGGCGTACCACCAGGGGTATATCCATGAAGAGAGCAGACCGTATACAGCGTTTATTACACCCTGGGGCCTTTATGAGTGGGTGAGTATACCATTCGGCCTCAAAAATGCCGCTGCGAACTTTCAATGGTTCATGGAGCGATGCCTAGACGGTCTGCGTGACAAAATTTTCATACCCTACCTTGACGACGTCATAGCCTTTAGCCTTACTTTTGAGGAATATGTGGAACATCTTAGAACTGTGCTACGTAGGCCGAGAGAGCACGGTGTAAAACTCAAGCCGAAGAAATGTGATATGTTTAAGTCTGAAGTGAGGTTTTTGGGAAGGATTGTGTCTAAAGATGGATACCGAATGGAACCCAATAACGTTAAAGTTAAAGGAACTCCAACCCAAGACCATCGGGGAGGTTCGTCAGGTAGCAGGATTACTGAGTTACTACCGACGGTACATTAAGGACTTTGCTCGATTAGCAAAACCCCTATACGATCTGATAAAGTTGGGAAAAGAAAGTACACTCAAGAAGAGCACAGTGCAAAGATCTTCTAAGGAACCTGTTGGTTGGACAAGTGAGCATCAATCTGTTCTTGAAACATTGATAGACAAGATCGCCAACTCACCCATCATGGCGTATCCAGACTTCACGAAATCATACATTTTAACAACAGATGCTAGCCAGGAAGGGCTAGGAGCCGTTTCGTACCAAAGACAGGACGGTATGACTAGAGTGATCGCGTATGGATCTCGTGGTCTTACGAAAGCCGAAAAGAACTACAGCATGCATGCTGGCAAACTTGAGTTCCTTGCACTCAAATGGGCTATTACGGAACACTAAAGGGAATATCTTTACCATTCGCAAGAATTCAATGTGTACATAGACAATAATCCATTAACGTACATCTTGAGTACAGCAAAGCTTTACGCAACTTGTCTAGGGTCCTCTAATCGACTGTTCACGTTAAACGTTAGCATTGCAAGAGCCGTTTCACCAAAACGGATGGGCACAGCAATGATCTACTATGCAAAGCAATGTCATGTCAATGTCATGATTTGCATGTTTGTGCATACATTATATCAGTTGTCTGTACCTCTTTTCGTTCACTCAAATATGTCGATTTTAAGACATGGAAATTATTTCATAGCGATTTTTCAATATAGTTACATTTTTATAAATTTCAAGCTAAACCTACACAAACAACTAATACTCATGTTCTACATATATACGTTACCTCTACCTTGATTCAAAAACAACTCCTTTTTGACGCAACTGTGAATTATAAATTCAATTAATTACTGTGTTCTAAAAGACTTAGAGTATTTAGAGACATTGAAAAATAAAAAATCATAAAAATAGGAATTTTGGTTCTCGATTTACTGACAATTATTCTTTTCCTAATCTTCTATTTTTACATTTTAGAAATGATTTCCTTACTAACTATGTCATATCATTGCCTTGCAAATGGTTGATCTGCTGTAACACAGTTGATAAGTTGTTGACATTTTTCCCTTCGATCAAATGAACAGCAATAACAAACCATGAGCTGGGGAGCTAAATCATAATATATTTGCTCCAACAGTTATGGTCGGTTTCGATACTCGAATGGTAACTAAATATTCCATCTAATAGCTTCAACTATTTTAGAAATGTTTTGAATTCTAAGCGCAGCTTATGGAAAAGAAGAGCTTATTAAATATATCAGGACATGATATTGAAAATGTAAAAGAGTTCAAGTATCTTGGTCATATGTTTTATAGTGATCAGAAGGAAAGTTTTGTCGATAACAGAATACTAAGTGCAACAGGAAAATTCCACGAGCTCAAGAACGTCCTTACAGATCATAAAGTATCTATGAATACACGCAGAAAACTCTTGGAATCCTGTATCAGATCCAGACTTACTTACTGTACTGAGGCTGAACTACCAAATGAAGATGAACTGAAAAAGCTTGAATCCTGTTGGTTTGGTCTACTAAGAAGAATGGTACGGAATGGCTGGGAAAGGAAAATGAATAGTGACGGAGAAGAAACGTTTGCCTTTAAATATAGGAACTTAGACCTGGAGAGAATAGTGGGAACCCTGGCACTTCGTGATTTTATATACATACGCTACTTGAAGTACATTGCACATGTTTGTAGAAGACCAAATTCAAATTTAACGAAACAGTTGCTGTTTGCAATTCCATCTGCTAAATATGTTAGAGATCCATGGATCAAAATTAGTCAACTACTTAATGTTGATAAACACCAAGCTAAGAAATCTACATAAGACAGAAAAGTTCTAAAAGGACTACTACATCAGAACTTTGGCTCTGTGTAGACTATATAGTCCCTGCTGATCAACTTATAGTTGGAAATAGCGGAATGACACTGATACTGATACTGAAGCACATAGAAAGATCTGTGGCAGTCATATACTTTATTTCCTTTTTCTTCTTACATATTCATAGCTTAGAATCGCATTCGTATTTAACCTCTCCCCAAAACTATCGCTATACCGTCATTTCTTTGCTTCCTAAAAGACTAAAAAATGTATAGGCGATTGATATAAAGAAAAAATATACTTACCTTGTCTTACTCCACTTGTAGTTTTACCTTCATCTGTGGGTCACAAGCAACACACCGTAGTACCATTCATTAAAATTATGCTAGAAATGCACAGCTCAACCGATGTAAAGTGTTTTCATCAAGAGAAAATGAACTAAGAAAAGAAATCCCCGTACCCCATCATGTGCACACTTTGATGCTATTTTTAGAATCATTGATGCTATTTTTAACTCGTTACCATGCCCGCGCGATAATCATGCTTCATTTAATGCCTCGTTTTAGGACACGAAAAGCGACAAAAACACAGGGTTTTGTTTACTGCAACACTAGAAGCCGCCTACCCTCAAAAAATCAACCAATCAGGTTCTTCGCTCAAAATATCTCCCAGCTAAAAATAGCATCAAACTGTGCACATGATGGTTACAAGGCTATATAGGTAGGATTCCTTCTCTTAGTTCATATTCTCTTGGTTTTCATATATTACTGCAAATTTGGACGACCACGTGGACATTTTAATATAGACCCTAACATAAAGAGATAAAAGGGGGGGTGGGTGGTGAGCAATTCTTAGTCGTGGGGGGACTTCTAATAAAATACCATTTTTGATAGACAGTAGTCATACTACTATATGATAAAAAAATTAGCAATAAATGGAGAGGCAATATTGAGAATAATTAAAGTTTATTGTTAGTTAACTATAAGAGGCGATATATTTTTGTTACAAGCTTTTTTGGCCTCAATTTGTCAAACTGTATGCAAAAATATATGTTGTGTATAATTTTTTTTTTTCCCTTCTTTTTCAGAAGATTACTAATTTATTCATATATATATAATATTATCACCTATTTTAGAACATACTATTAAAAAGCTATAAAAGACATTGCAATAAGATCAATAATCTAGTTACAATAAAATTGTCATTAGATGACATTTTGCTTTGGTAACTTAAAATATGCCGTATTTCGATCAGCCAGTCACCAATACCTACAAAGCTAATGCAGACCAGATGATTGCAGGAATCTTCAAACGTTAAACATAAGGCATGAATTTTCTTTCTTAATAATATAGAGAATATTACATGGGCGCGCGGAGATACGAATTTTATCTTTGAGTGTTCAATTGATACCTAGATTGAGATATCTAAATTGAACACGAGAAGATAAAATTCGTATCTCCAAGCGGCCATGTAATGTTCTTTTATTATATAGGTATCGATGAAATTTAAATAAAACAAAAGCTCAAAAATGCTTTATTAAAATACGTTATTATGTCAACAGCGATATCTTCACGTTTGAAAGATATAGTATCTTCCACTGGTGAAAGATATCAAGTTTTCGACACTAGAGAAAACCTGGTATTTCATCCATATCTATATAAGAAATATAAATATTAAAGTGCATATGACACGAAAAAATATTAATGTTAAAAATGTGTATTTTATTGGCATTAATAAGAATATCACATTTGAATTTGTTTCAAAAACGTATTTCTCTAGAAATTCAAGAAAATTTAGCACACGTTGTGACGTCATTTTGTTTACAAGTCTCCAGATTTAGCTACAAATACACGAAATATGTTTGAATGTAGAATCTTAATTTCAGGTAGTACACTTTTCAGTTCCCCAACATTTGAAGAGTACTACGTAAGCTATCAAATGAAGCTGAATAGAATATGCCTTTTGTTGTTATTTTATACGAATTACAATTTATATTTTGTGCATTACTACCCAATCTAGAGTACGTGTCAACAAAATGACGTCACAAGTTTGGCTAACTTTTCTTACATATCTCAAGAAATAAGCTTTTGAAACAAATTTTATTACCATATATTCATTATTATTAACAAACTATACATTTTAAACGATGAAATGTTTTCGTGTCATATACACTTTAAAAAAAGTGTAATTAATTAATCGCTTGAGGATGCCTGCATAAAGTGAGACTGTTACTGCAATTAAATAATATAAAATTAGGGCATCAAGACAAGTTGTATAACAGCAGTTGAAACATATAGATGTTTCTTTCTACCTATCATTTTGAACAGAAACAACTTAATTTTTTTGGGTGACCAACTTTTTTCAAATATATGCTTACCTCATATTTAAAAAAACACAATTCATAAAAAACTTTACTCGAACTATTTGATAATTAATGTGGTATCGGCTCAGAATTTTTCTTGTAAGGCCTCAAACTGAAGTGTTCGAAGACTCATATACTGTAACCAATACGATATTCAAGTGGATTGTTATCGAAAAAAAAAAAAAAACTTTTTTTAATTTAGAACACATTTTAGCATTTTTGAAAAATGAATTTGCATTTCTATTTTTTTTAAAAAGCTTAATTTCTTGTTTATTTTTAGCCTACGAGAAGGAAGGAAATTTGATTTCCAATTATAATGGCCTTCTGTTGACGGGTTACCGTGTTCCCAAATATTTGCATTATCAATTAAGGTAATAAGTTCAATGTACCCAAGGCCGTCAAGATCCTCCCTGATCACTGCTGTCTACTCCATCTTCTTGTTCGTTACTGTTTTTGTTATCAGAGGTTTTTGGATGGTTTATTAAAGGATGTTTTGGATTGGAAAGTCAGCTGGTTTCTCGTCATTCAGAGAATTTAGTGGTACATCAGCCGATTTATCCTAAGGTGAAAAAAAGTATTACCAAATAATATAAATGTAAGCAAATCTCGTTGTTCACCAAGTGAATGATAAGCCTCCAGTTTCGGGAGTTTTGTGTTGCTCAGGCTAAACCTCAATTTTATTTAGACTATTTATGCTTTCCAGGAACGCCGGAGGGGGAGGGTTGGGAGTCTCTAGTTCCCCTAATAGGTTACTATCAATAGACGTCACTTCTGGTAATAATTGAATTTTGACGGGGGGGGGTCAATTAACATTCACTGGCTTGGAGGGTCTTGGAAGTTGTATGTTTTTCTTAATTCCAGGTGTCAGGCAATAGAGATACTCAGATACATTACTTTTAGAAATGTTTTGACATGTTTTTACTTCACATTTGCTAATTGCATATTAATTACCCCCCAGTCAACTGCAAGAAAAGTCATGTGATCGATAGTAAGCAATCATTTTGCCGCCATGTGGAATTACTTATTTTCTATTCATGCTGAATAAATAATATAAACTTCATAAACTTTTTTCGGCTCTTCTCGGTAAATTAATCATAATAAAATACGGAACAATCCAGTTCTTTCAATTAACGAAGACCAACGAACCCAGCAGCCCAAAATTTCGAAGGCAGAAAAACTTTAATGCAATAAATATGTTGAAAATGCCCCTCCAAAGCACTGGAAAAATGAGTAAATGAGTCTGTAGTAAAGAAACAATGACAAGAATAATAATATACGAACTCGAAAATGGTGTATTTAAAGTAATCCGGACATGTTCATTTTAATTTTATTATTTTCCTAAAAAATAATGCAAACCAACCTTCTTTTTGTTTTTATTGACTTTAGCATACACGGGTTCCACGTTAGATTTCACTTTCTTTGAACTGGATGTCTCATCACGTGTTGGTTGTTGTACTGTTTTAGAAGTGATAACCGGTTTGTAGCCAGTTTCTTCCACGGTGGCATAATCAGCATTGCTTGCAGATATGTTAATTACGCTTCTCACTCGTATTGCATCAACTGGTTCTCCATACGGACTCTCCTCCACCGACTGATTTTGCCTTCTAACAAAGTCGTTTATATAATGAGTCAATAATGAATATAATGTTTTATATAATGAGTCAATAAAAAAGTAATAACCAACATAACTAACTATTCGTCAATCAAATCAACCAAAGCCTGAATGGACCTTTCTCAAAAGCATCGTGAATGTGAGGCTAACATAAAAATACAAAAGAAATCAACCTTTTTCTCTATCAAATTTGTCGCATTTCTTTTGTATTTCCATGACGTTATCCTTGCATTCACGATGCATTATCCTAATAAAAAGGGTCCATTTTTAATCAAGTGATTAATCAATTATTCGCCAACCAGCCAACCAATGAAACCTAACACAGGGCAAAATTTCTAATTTAATGTACATTAAAGCTACATGAAAGTCAACTTAATGAGGTATTTAAGTTGAATTAAATTTTTTAATTAAATTTAGTAAATTTAACTTTCCTGAGCTTTAATGTCCTATTTAAATCTCTTTAATGAAGTGTTGTGTGAGGCTTCTTAAATTCACTTAAATTGACGTATAACTAGGTTTAATGACCTTTAATCTGCGCACTTAAACTTTACTGAAAGCTTGGTTTTGTAGTCTTTAATACATTATAAAGCATCATTAAATGCGAATTTAAGTAGCCTTTAAATACAGGATTAAGCACCAAGTGTTTTGCTGGTTTCATGGTCTTTAAGTTGAATTTAATCGTGTTAATAAATCCATAATTAATGAACTTTCATTTGGTCTTACAAAACATTTAAGGTTTATTTTATTGCAATTAATTAATCAATACAATTATGATGAATTATTGTCTTTACTCGCTACTTGCTTTACATTTTTCTTCAACTGATGTTACATTCATATAGTTTCATTGGTGCAGTACACATTTGGCTGCATTTAGTCTCTCTAGCTCAGTTATCTTGGCTTTGTCAAAGGTATTATAAGCCGTTGGTCTAAGTGTTCAATTAGTCTTCTTGGATTATTGAATTGGTCTTGAAATCTTCTTGTTTGTAGTGTACTTTTCATCGTAGCATATTCTTCATATTATGTATCATCTTGGCCTCTTCTCTAGTTCTGTCCGTAGTTATTAAACTCAAAGCAAGCAAATCAAATTTCTCCACGGGCTTTTCTTCTTGTTCTTGTGCTCTCCATTCAACAGCCATAACGTAATACTTCAGGGATGAAACGGTTTTGTCCCTCATGTTGTGATTATGACAACATCGCCGGCTTTATTATATTGTTGTGCAGGCACGATGTACCAAATATTTTCCCTCGTATATTGACTATCTTCAATCTTCATTCTAGCGAAAGTAAATCTTCAAAGTAGTGCTTTGAGTAGGTTGAGCATTCGACTGCAAAAATTGGCGGACTATTGTAACGAACTTTGGAAAGCGCGCATTTAGATTTTGAAATCTAGAAGTATTGGATTTCTTAGCCAATCATATAAGCAGATTAGTGAAGCCATGCACTGTGCTCGTGATCAAAGTAAATAAAATGAAATCCGATAAGCCACAACAATGCGCGCGAATTTCGATAATTCCCGCCAAGCATTTATCTTGTTTGGATTAGAAGCCGTCCCAAACTACGGCAAAAAGCTGCTTTTTTTCGACGGTCTTCGCGTTATTCAAAGACATTGAATGGACATTGAAAAGGTTTATTCGTGGTACAGCGATCTTTCCTTTTCGTAATCAAGCTGCTGAACTCCGAATGCGCGGGTTCTTAGCAGCATATTGTGCGAGAACTTTATAGGGCTTGCTGACAATAGGTCTGCTGACTTCGCTTTAAAACAAGTCCAAGTTTATGAAGAAGAATTCAAAAGGTATACATTTTTATAAACGGGATATATTAAACTAGGAGGTTTCGAAATCCAACGTAGCCACAGAATACAGAAGTTGAAAGCCGACGTGCCTTGACAGAAGATTACATTATAAACAACCTTTCTTCGATCCAGCAGGAGATTTTCGAAAATGTAAGGTAAATATCTAAGTCATATCATTGCAGATATATAACTTGTGCTACTATGCTACCTTATTTATTTAGGATTAAGGGCATATATTTACAAACATGTTGGTGTAAATGTTTCAGTTGTCGTGTTCCCTGGCCTATGGACATCAAACTAAATAAAACTTATTTGATTACATATTTAATGAAATTTTAAGGTCAAGTTAAAGCTCAAACATATCTCACGGATGCGTATCCCGAGTACCTAGAGTAGAGGATCTTGGTGACCAAAAAGACAGGCTTTACTGCTTACCCTTAAAGTTAAAGTAATGTGTATAGATCTTTAGAAATACTTTAATCGTGCATTTAAACGCTCTTAAATCTCTTTGTGCCTTTAAGATAGCTTTAAGCTGCATATTAAATTCACTTATATCACTTTTCTGTAAAGACTAACTAAATGTCACTGTTGTGTGTCACTGTCAGTGTTGTGTTAACAATTCATGATTCGATTCGCTGTTGTCCTAGTCAGAACCATTGATTGTTCTAAAAAAACAGCCAGTTCACTACTATTACACAACGTCATATACTTATAAAAAGTAGAACTTGGCAGAACCTACAGGTCATGGGCTACAGACTGGCGGATGTACCTGGAAGCAAAAGAAAAAAATCACAGTTATGGTATGAAAATAGTTTTTTTTCACTTACACATGTGTTACATTCCCATTAGTTTCCACTTATAAACGAGCAGTCGTGTTAAAATGAACCACAGTATTAAAAAGTGCACCTAGATACTGGTAAAAAAAGCGAAATAGCTTATAATGTTGACTGTTGCTGGATCTAAATCAAATATTCCTTAATATAGAATTTTTTACAACCATGGTCCCACTTTTTGACCCCTTGAGCATGCGCTTCTAAAGGAGCAGTAGCTCTTGAAGCTTGTGTCCAACCCTATTTTAATACTTTTGTTTTGGGTCACTCAATGCAAGCGAATTTGCAAAAGGTTATAGCACCTAGGTCGTAATATGTGGGAATTACTATTATTATTTGGCTTGAACTCCTGTAACGTGTACTTTATTTATCTTTTCACTTACCCTTGTCCATGTCACGTTTTGACTTTTTCCGTTTTCTTGAAAAGAGAATAAAAGCCAGTATTAACGCAACCGTGACCAGAGAGCAAACGACCACTATGATTATGAGTAGCCAATCAGGACCAGAATGAAGAATGGATTCGTCTGAAGTATCAAAGAAGCACAATCATATGTAATCATGTACTTATAAGTCATGTACTTGATACTAAAATAATAGAATTGATTTATAATTAAAGAAAGCCGAAGTTACGATACTTTGTTCTGCGTTGTCGATACCCGGAGAGGCTGGCACTATCTTGTTTATGATCCCCTCATGTGTAGCTAGTCTCTCATCTTTGTGTGATCCCCCCTCCCCCCTTCTCATATTGATACACAAGACAATAATATTATATAGCTTATAGTTATAGTTATATATTTATATCAACTGGGTTATCTGTTCGCAGAGAGATGTATGCTAAGCAATGTGTATTGATAAACAACCTTATATCTGATGCAAAGAAGCAATACTACTCTGATCTCATAACATCATGTGGATCTGATCAGCATCAATTATTCAAGATTGTTGATTCTCTCAATAAAGTAAAATCTGAGAAACAATTTCCAACTACCAGCTCAGCAGATATTCTTGCTAATAATTTTGCTGATTTCTTCCAATCCAAGATACATGTAATCAGACAAGGCCTTTCACAACTGAGTACCAAGGTGACTAATCCGTTACCGGGTACGTTTCTAGCTCAAAGTAAGAACACTCTGGACGCCTTCACACCTGTTACATGTGAGGAACTGTCCTCATTGATAAAGAGGATATCTACCAAGTCATGCAGACTAGAACCACTCCCATCAAATATACTTAAAGAATGTTTCCCGCTTGTACTTCCAGTTAGAACAGAGATTGTGAATGCGTCATTAGAAAGTGCTACAGTACCGGATTGCCTGAAATGTGCGTCTCTTCAGCCTCGTCTCAAAAAAACATCTTTGGACCCACGCGAATATAATAACTTTCGCCCAGTTTCTAACCTCAAACTTGTCAGTAAAGCAATTGAAAAGGTGGTTGCAATTCAAACTAATCGACACGTATTGGACAATGACTTGGATGATCTTTACCAATCTGCCTATAAAGCACATCACAGTACAGAAACAGCATTGATTAAAGTGCATAATGATATCCTTAAAGCTCTTGATAGTCAGAAATGTGTTATTCTTCTGCTATTAGATCTGTCAGCTGCATTCGACACCGTAGATCACCACACCTTGCTGGAACGTCTAAAAACAAGGTTTGGCATCGCTGGAAAAGCACTCAACTGGTTTAAATCTTATCTCTCTGGTAGAACATTGACAATCAATTTCCCCAATGGTGAATCAACAGTACGACCTCTTCCCTTTGGGGTCCAACAAGGGAGTGTACTTGGACCTGTACTATTGTACATTTCGCCTCTAGGAGACCTCATTAGGCGTATCATCTCTATGCTGATGACACTCAACTCTACATCACCTTTCAAGTCAACTGTGCAGAAGAAATGAATGTGGCAAGATCTAGGATAAAGACGTGTGTACGAGATGTCGATGCATGGATGACTTGAACAACCTCAAGCTTAATACAGACAAAACAGAATTGTTACTATTGAATGCACGCCATCGTCCTCAACCACCTCTGAAATCGCCGTCAGTATGTGGTGATGTGATCCACACAGCAGCTGAAGTTCGTAACATTGGAGCACTGATGGATTCAACTTTGTGTATGGGCCAACATGTCACGAACATTTGCAAAACATGCTTTTATCACTTAAGGAACATTAGTAGAATAAGAAAATATCTTACTCGCGAGTCTGCAGAAACGTTAGTCCATGCACTTATTACATCTAGGTTAGATTTTTGCAATTCTCTCTTATTTGGACTACCAAACTATGCTATCGAACGTTTACAGAAGGTTCAGAATTCAGCTGCTCGTATAGTAACTCTTACTCGCAAGTATGAACATATAAGACCTATCTTATATGCTTTACATTGGCTACCAGTCGACGAACAGAGGATTAAATATAAGATATTACTATTAACATATAAGGCTCTTAATGGACAGGCTCCAGGATATATATCTGATCTAGTTAATATCTATAAACCTAGACGTACTCCTAGATCGTCATCAAGTAATAATTTAGCCATGACTAGTTATAATTTACGATCTTATGGTTATAGAGCATTTTATTATGCTGCTCCTTATTTATGGAATTCTCTGCCTCATGATATCAAGACTGCTGGCTCAGTTTCCAGTTTTAAGTCTTTAATTGAGACTTACGCACCTTTTTAAGGAGGCGTTTGCTTAAGTATAATTATATAGCCAATGTATATATATATATATATATACAATTTATACTTGGATAAACTATTTTTAAATATACTTAAAAAACTCATTAATAATTCATGGAGTAAACACAATAGAAATCATGACCATGAAGGAGGTTTTATATCTCATATAGATTCGTCTTCATTTGCATAAACTTTAACTTGGATTTTCTCTATCAAACTTGGTTCATCTCGTAAAGAATTCGGTACAGTATGAGAACATACATCAGGAGTTTTTTAAGCCGTTCAATAATCTCGCAGATCGTGTTTTATCGGGTCTAAAACCACTCGGCTACGCCTCGTGTTTTATACCCGATAAAACACTCCTGCTCGTTTATTAAACAGTACTTATAAGATAGATATTTATGTAATTCAATACGTTAGTGATACATAATTGTAAATTTTTATTCGTTTTTTTAAATAATTGTTAAGCACTATTGGGCTTTTTATGTAAATAGGGCAATATAGATAAATGAAGTTATTATTATTATTATCATCATCATCATCATCATTATTATTATTATTATTATTATTATTATTATTATTATTATTATTATATAGCTTCAGTTGTCAACACCTAACCAAACTGGGCTTGCCTAACTCTTCTTGTGAATATATTGGCTTTCTTCCGGGCCATTTGACACAAGCGCTTGTTTATTGGTTTCGATTCTTGGGTAGGGTCACGTGTTGACCTTGTTGCATTCTAGCTACTCGCTTGCAATAGACCCTTTGCATGTGACATCAAAGGATCTCAATTTGGAGGACAAAACAAAAGAATTTTAATCTCCTGGGAATTGGAAACCTATTGGCTTGTGTGCTGCAAGAGGCCTATTTTATAAGTATTCCTTTGTTTTCAAAAATCATTTCCACTCCACCATATGTAACAAAAGGCAACTACTCTGACCAGCTAAATAATAATATAATAACATAATCTTTCTATATAGATACCATGAATAAGTTCCAGAAAGCTATTAGATTAATTTATACTGAAATAGTCGACTATGCTGATGCTGAAGTGAGCAACATCATACAATCCATCCATCCTTCTATCTATCAGTTGCTCAATACACATGCAATCCAGGCTATTGCAGACAAAAAATAAATGATGACCACTTTGATCATATAGTAAACATACCTTTTTTCTTGCAAAATGAAACGGATTTGCGTTGAAAAGCTAAAAAATTAAAATAATTGATATGACAAAAAAATATATAGTCAACCATATAACCCCCTGACAGCCCTTGAAACGCCAACCAATCATCAACCATATAAATAAGAAATCAAGCAATCTAGAAAAATAATGAAATCAATAAAGCAAGCAGGCAGGCAGGCAAGCAGGCAAGCAGGCAAGCAAAAAAACGTTCTGTTAAAAACATACCTTCTACTGTTATTGAAGGACTTTTGACGTCTGCAACAACATTTGATGCCATACAGTAGTACTGTGATGTACTATTTTTACAGTCTTCATTTTGCACGAGTAACGTTCCATTTGCAGTTACAACGGTTGTATTTCTTATTTCGTCATACCAAATAATATTTGGTCTTGGAATCCCTGTGGCTTTGCATTGCAGTGTAATGCTATCGTTCCTCATTGTAATTCGATTGTCTGGATGATCTACTATAGTTGGTGGTTCTGTGAATAGCGTATTTATAGATATTATTAGTTATACGTTTATATATTTAGGTATAAGTTGCATTGAAATACTGCAATTTTTCTACTTTTCAATTCATTAGAGTGAAATCTGCTGCATAAATAACTAATAAATAAAAATAAATTAATGATCCTAAATGAAATAAAAGTTACAGCACGAAAAGTAATGCTTATTAATTGATAACATTACTAATCATTTTGAACTTTTTTATTTAGGATTTAACTTACGATAGATCGGTATTTTGAGGTATTTTGCCTTTTCTTGCCCATATTTGTTCTTTGCAATACAGCTGACAGTAAGATACGTTCCATTACTTGGTGTAGTAATTGTGACATTACCATTAGACGAATTTACCATTGTTATATTTCCTTGTTTGATGGAGTAATTTGCTGGCGGAGATGCGTCTGCTTTACAGAATACTTCAAATGTTTTATTTGCTGTTGCAAATTTCATATCCGTTGTCAGCTTTGTATTTATTGGTTGATATTCTGCATAGTAATAATGATAAGATAGCACAAGTCACATGAGATCGGAAAGAAATTCTCAGGTTTCGACACTAAGACCATTCGAGTGTTCAACCACCTGCCATGCTAAGCAAGGAAGCCTATATAAAAATGTTGATCTAAATAGCAGAAGGTACATACAGGTCTCTTCTGTTTACACTACCTTCCTCCCTGTTTAGCAAACTGATGTCTTTGCTATCTGATCATTAGCCAGCCGTACCTGATTTATTGATTGGAAACAATCAGCCAATCATCGATAGCGTGCAAGGCTGCATAAAAAGGATACCTGCAGCGTTTTTCTTCTGCAGATAATAAATTTATCTTGTATAATTTAACTTAAGGTGAAAAAAGACATTTCAAAAACGGTTTGTTTTCATTCGTCGGACAGTTAGTTAACTTCATTTCCATTTTCAAAATATAGATGATGATATCCAACAAATCCCTCTCTTCCCCCCTTTACGATGATTCACAACATATCATGAGTGATTGCATTTTGCTATAAAGTCGCATACCTGTTACTTTAACAAACGTACAATTAGTCTCCTCCTCAAAACCGTTTGACACATGACAGCAGTACTTTCCTCCTGATGCTTTACCAGTAATGCTGAATGACGTCACACTGGAATTAGCCATTGCTCTGTTCGTATCCTTGCGTATCCATGTATAATTGGGTGCTGGATGTCCAGAGGCATTACATCTTAATGTTATTGAATCTCCTTGTTTTCCATAAAGGTGCGAGGTCAGATAGTTGATACGAGGCAAAGCTACACATAGAAATAGAGAGAGAATAAATGTGAGATTTTGCTATTGCTTGCTGAGCGTAACAGTCAAGATTGGCAAAGTTGGTGACAATTTTTCATCAAGCGAGGTTCCGAATGCGCCATACATACCAATGCAAGAAACGAGGCCAAATTGATTAAAGCAAGTTCGACTACATACGTTTATCTTTTTTTCTTTTTTTTTTTTTTTGCCGAGCTTTCGGAAATGTTTACTGCCGTCCATTTTGAAGGTAATGATAAAACTGATGAGTAGGATTCGGTGTCGTACGTGAGTAGGGTTGGTTCTCTCCTGTGGTTTGAGGGTTTTTCCACCGGGTTCTGCCATTTTTCCTCCCTCCACAAAAATAAACTTCTAAATTCGAATTCAATTCATTGGCTGCTTTATCAATAGACCTCTTCGGCTTTGACGTAATGTTTTCCCATTTCAGGCCACGTGTCATTCCCTAGAGTATCATTAATTATTTGTTTAAGGTTTGTGCTCGGTTGCACATGAGAAGACACATGAATATGGATACAGCTCAAACAAAGAATCTTATTCTCAAGGGAAACATTACCCCAAGCCCAATAGGTCTATTGCTTACTATCAATCACGTGACTTTTTGGAGTTGACTGGGGGGCAAACAAGCGGTTGACTGAGGGGAAACTAGCGGATGTTAAGTCAAAACATGTGAAAATAAGTCTTCAAACTATTGTATTTGACTATTTTCACGATATCAAACCAGAAAACAAGAGATCAAAACAACCTCCAAGATTCTACAAGCCATCAAAAACGCAGCTATTACCGGAAGTGACGTCTGTACAGGCCCGCAAATGATCCCAGGACCGCAAATGATCCCGGGACCGCAAATGATCCCCGAATAGGACCGCAAATGATCCCGGACCGCAAATGATCCCGGACCGCAAATGATCCCGATACTGGATCGCAAATGATCGCGCAGTAATATACGGAATGGTTTGGAGTGGGGGAATCCTATAAATACTTTTACTTGTGTATTTTCAACTTAGACTCCAATCGTATTTAGAAAAATATGAACTTCATTTTTAATTCTGATTATAGCTCTTTCTTTTCTCTATCTTTTTTCGTTTTTTTCAGTGTCATCTTCCCCAGCAAATCCTCTTGAAATTATTAGAACTAAGAGCAAAACAGTCGCAGGTATTCGAACCATGTTGACACTGACTGTTCGTAGCACTGCAAGCATGTCAACGAAGGAAGCCCAAGCAATGAGATTTTTTATCATAGAATTGAAGAGATTTTAAACATGTTAAATGTATACAGATACATAATAATTTATTGCTTCGAAATATATTCACATATATACATCTGGAAAGTTGTGATACAGCTTGCATACAACCCATATTTCATTATTATTATCTTCCCGTTTTTTAAATGAACAAAAGAACTGTAAATCGTATTATATTTTGAAACGCAACGTTTGTCACAATAATTATCCATGTTGAGGATTCCCCCACTCCAAACCATTCCATATATTATTGCGCGATCATTTGCGATCCAGCATCGGGATCATTCGCGGTCCGGGATCATTTGCGGTCCTATTCGGGATCATTTGCGGTCCCGGGATCATTTGCGGTCCTGGGATTATTTGCGGGCCTGTACACGTCTATTGATAGCAACCTATTGGGTGGCAAAACCAGTTAGGCATTACGCAGCTTACCTAGCATTTTTAACAATATTGCATTAGACGACTCACAGATTATTCAGTCCGTATGCACTTTAGGAGAAGTGTTATTACTTTGATGTTTTTGATGTCAATTTAATTGAATTGAATATATTTAGTTATTCCATACAGCGGTCTGGGTGAGTTACTCACCATATATGAAGAGCATCGTGCATGCCTTTTCTGATGGTTCACCAATACAAATAACCTCACAGCAATATGATCCACTTTTGTCCTTATCAACATCAGAGATGATAATTGTTACATTCAATCCACCAATAACAGAGAAATGAGCATCCATATCATTCTTTGTTAAAATATATTTGTGTGTAGCTGGGATTCGTTGGGCTATCTGTCTATTGCCGTAAATAAGTGTAGACCAAGCAAATGTCGGGCTGCAATCATAATGCCATGTGATGTGAACAGTAGATCCAACATGTCCAAACGTTTCATTCGAGGGTTTTGAAATCCACTTTAACCCATCTGTAGGACACAATATTTAATAATCAACGGAAAATTACTTTTCAAATTTACATTTTAACTTCATTATAAACCCATCTAAAACATCGATATATCGTACATACTAGATTTTAATTTTTTTAGGAAACAATATTTTCAAACTAATACAAGGGAGTCTTTTACGAGCATACGTATGCTGTTTTCGCATGGTGGAGCCTCAAGATCGAGAACCACATACGTGATATGAATTGGGAAAGTTTGGAAATTATAACATAATCACATATTGAAGTTTTTTTCCACCTCCTGGCCAATAACCACCTGATTTGGAAAGCAAATATTTTAAGATCAAGATGTATGACCTCAGTAATGAATCTCATACTAAAATAGTTTAAAATCCTTCTTTTTCTTTGGTAAAAAAACCTCTGAAAACATTTTTCGTTTACAATTTTAGTTTCCCCATAACTCTAGAATGATATCTTTACTTTCATTTTCACCCCCTGGCCATGTAAAAAATTTAATAAGAACCCACTAAAATGCTGGTTGTGATGAGCCATGAGCCATTTTAACCCAATTCTCTTATAATTTTGCTCTGTTAACGAGTCACAGCCCGATGAACATGATTTGAACCTCGCGCCAAAACAATAGAAATGTCCCGGATGTGTCCACCAATTCTGTGCGATGAAATGATACAATGTTGTTATGATTAGCTATGTTATTTCTTAATCATACCTGACAAGTTAATACAGGATCGAAGGCTGATGCAAATAAAAATAAGGTTGAAGCTCAGTTGAAAACAGTTCATCCCCTTTTAGCTAAGAAAAAATATATACCACTATTAAAATGTTGCATGTTGCATGTTGCATGTTGCATGTTGCATGTTGCATGTTGCATGTTGCATGTTGCATGTTGCATGTTGCATGTTGCATGTTGCATGTTGCATGTTGCATGTTGCATGTTGCATGTTGCATGTTGCTTTTTTTTTTTGAGTCGAAAAATTTCGCTTTTTCCTCTTCCCTCGGATAGGTGTAAGTTTTCTACTATTTTGCCAAGTTTTTTAAAGATAAATCCAAAACGAGAATGGTGACCACTATTTCTTATTTCACATATTAAGTTACAAGACCGTATAGCATCCACCTACAAAATATGAAAAAAAGACATTTCCCGAAGGTATATATTTACTGCTGAAAATAACTGAAGGATTTGATCTCAGGACGACGACTCTCTAGACTACACGTGAATCCATATTTCAATACAATAAGGCTACATGCATTTGTACAATATTACTTTAACATGATAAAATGCCTCGCTTAGCTAGTGTAATTATCTTTTTTAGATTATCTTTTTTAGCTTGCTTAAAAGATATATATTGCAAGGAATGGTGTTATTTTTACTTTACTTCAGGTTAAAGCCATATCAGTCATAGAGGTCGTAATTTGTCATATTTTGAGGTCATTAAGTACGAAAAACGAGAAAGGCGACCCCCAGTTTTTTAATGAATACTTGAAACGTCCATAGTGCAATGAATACGACTATACAAAGTTTGGGAAGTCTGACATTTCTCTTTCTATTTAATTAAATATCTTCCGAGTATTTGCATGCCTATTTCTCGTGAAATTCTGTCCGGAAATCATGACAAAGAGGAGTATAAATAAGTGTAAAGGACAGACTACACATGAGTATATTTAAAAAATTAATAAAAGATTTAGACTTAAACTTTGATGCTGCGTTAAACGCTTATCCTCCATGCACATGATTTGAAACTGGAATCACATGCTAGAAATAAGAAATCAGTACAATGTTTAACAATTATTGTGTGAATGAAGTGAATACGAAAATGCATCATAAAGTGAATATCGGGGAATATTTACCGAGACGCGAGTCTTCGAGGCATTCGAGAATTGGCTACATGAGTCGCACAGTGTGTGACGTGTCGTCATGGTGACGAAAGTGAAAAAGTATATGGCAGTGATCCTGAGCTATTTTTCAAATCCCAATCCAATCCTTTTTTAATGTATATTTCTTCGTAACCATGCAAAATATTTTACAATATTCCGATGCTTTTAAATAAATATTGATTGATTGAAGCAATCGGTAAAAGACTCCTTGTTTTAAAAGCTTACATCCAAAATTATTTGTATCTCTTTTTTCAAAACATATGCGTGAAAAGGCTATTTCAATTTAGGCGCATTTCAAACTAGTTGGAGAAAATATGTAATTTCAATAACTGCGCAAATTTAAATTTGATATCTACTTACAGAAAGTAGCGAACAATATTTAGATGGAAGCAAAAGAAAATCGTCTTTCTTCATTCTTGTCGGCTGTACCAGAGACAGTACCAGCTTATGTGAGAGACTGGAAGCGAGAGCGGGTGTGGACTGGGCGCGAATGAGAAGAACAACGTTGTAAAAACGTTTCTAGGATGGATCCGAACCAAGTTGATAATAAATGAGTTCAGTTTTAAGCTTGGTTATTATGGAAAGGGTTAACACTTATAGTACCTGCTTTTAGTTTTTATTATTTGCCTAGCCTTTATATGGAACTACAGTCACAGTCAGTCACTCAAGTCAAAGTCACTTCATTATGACTTAATCTGGTAAATGCATGCACTTGACGTTGTATGGTCGCCCCAATGGGACAAAAGGTTTATAAACTGTTTTTGAGTTTTTTAAATATACATACGTTTATCTAAATTGGGCTCCTTGTATCTGCTTACGTTTTAGGAACGAGATCGACCACTTAGATTTGATAAATCAAAATAAGAGTGACAGTGTCACGCAATATTAATAACTAATCCAATGTGTGGCTTTCTTGTTCGATAAATAATTAGAAGACAATTGAGTAAAATGAGTAAAAGTGGAATGACAAGTGCAAAACATCTAAAAACTTAGATTTGATAAATTAAAATAAGAGTGACATTTGTCACGCAATATTAATAGCTAATCCAATTCGTGGCTTTCTTGTTCGACAAATAATTAGAAGACAATAGAGTGAAATGAGTAAAAGTGGAATCACAATTGCAAAACATCTTAAAACAAGGAAACGGCTTAATAGAAAAACGGTTTGTCGTCATATGTGTCTGTTCTCTTATTGATTACAGTTTTCAGCCAATCAGCGCGCAAGGGATTTGTATGCTATTTTAAATTGGGTATCGTATCGTCGACATTAAGTCGAAAATTCATATTTCGGTGTCTGGGATAATACAAAAATTAGAGGATTAAGGATATGCGATCGTGCAATTGTTATCGAATTTTTTCTTCCAAATTTGGCACATATATTTTTTTACTGCTAGGTGGAAAAATGAAGATGAAAGTTGAAGATAAAAAGGCTTTATTTAAAGGAGTCTAATACAATTTTCATCATGTTCTCGAGTCCTTGCAAATATCATGTTTTTCACAGTTTCACATAATTTTGCTGTAAATTCACGCATTTTGAAAATCTGGCGCGAATATGATATTTGATGTATTTTGCAAATGTCTGGCAAAATTGATGCAAATACATATATTCACATCATATTTTCATCATTCTTTTGAGTCTTTGCAAACATGATGTTTTTCACAGTTTCACATAGACTTCAAATATGGGCTTTTAGAAAAAACGTGCGCGAATATGATTATTGACATAATTGCAAATGTAAAGCAAAATTGATGCAAATGGATATATTTGTTTTCGAGGCTTTCCAAATACCGATTACAAGTTTTCAGAGTTTCATAACCAATTTTTACAGTCAGAAAGAGAAAATGTAAATTCCACTATTTTTATCATTCTCGCTTAGCCAATGTGAAGCGCTTGTAAAGGATCATGGTCCGGGTACGTTTGTCCACTGTCCAAGTTACTTTGCGCGCGATATCCTGCCTTGCTTTGATTGGCTGATGCACATTTCGAATTTAGGCGCCATTTTGATTCAGTTACATAGATTGTTCTTGGATAAATATTCTACTTTTTTGACATAATGTCATGTACATACCAAATCTTGGTCTTCAAATGAATAGTTCCTGAGATGGCTTACCACTGTGAACTTTGATCGGCTGGAAGAACAATATACATATATATTATGACCAGTTTGTTTTCGTATTTCAGAAATCGAAATATTTTCATTTCTGGAACACTGTGTGGTTTCAAACAGAGATAACATAATTAAGGGAAAATGCTGAATCAGTGTGTGATTAAGAGTAACGACAACTTTTATCACGACACAGAAATAATCCCCGAGGACAAATGTCGTAAAATACTCCAAAACGCTTCATATACAAAGTTAGCCGCCAAAAACTCAAGCCAAATTCAATATCCTTTTTTGTCCCATGGAAGGATTATAGTGGAATATGCTTATTTTAAAAGTAGTTTTTACAAAACGGTTGTTTAAACTTCACAAAAAAATGAAGGTAATCGATCATTCAAGGGTTTCATCCGCGGCCCTCACACTTTAAACTCCTAGCAACATTAATATACAGAACTTAAATCCAATCAAATTTTAAAAGCTATTATTTTAATTGTCAATGATAATCCTTGAAATGTGTTACGACAGGTTGTATACTTGACGATATACAAACTTGATTAAAAATCGCCGATGAATGAAATATATAATTTGACCTGCTTGTAAAAACAATCGTTTTCAAGAAACCTATTTGCCTAGTTTAGGAATCGCAAGCCGACTAGACTCCAGTCTTATCAAAAGCAGCTTCAGTCTGTCTTTCCAAAGCCGGTCACCCATGGTGACAGACAAAGTATAAGAAAAGAAATTCCGAAGCTTTTGAGTAAAACTAAGTTTAGCTGCATGATATTATTCTATATTAAACGCGCGCGCATGAAATTGTTCTTTTCTCTAATATTCAAGTACAAAAGTATACTAAAACAATTATTCATCTCAGGCTCAGTGAATAAACTTTGATGGGTTGCGTTCTAAATTACAAGAGTCTCCGTTGTCTGGCAGCTATCTAACAAACTACAATGAAGACATCGATTCTATCAGGTCATTCTGGCAGAGCAAATTTCTTTCCATGGTGAACACTTTTATCCCTACGCGAAAACCGCGTAAATTTTCTACTCCTCAGTGGATTGATGGAGAAACTACTCACGCTATTCGCATAAAAAACTCTGTAAGGAAAAAAGCAATAACAAAAAACATGACATGTTATGGGACAAGTATCGCCAGCTACACAAAGAAGTGAAGTACTTAGTTAGATCTACATGAGAGAAATCTCTGACAACTCCTTCTCTCAACCGAAACGTGTCTGGACTTTTTTCAGCCATCTGTCCAATCAACCATCAATTCCTGGATCAGTTACTATCAACAAAACGACCTACACTACTCCTGATTCTAAAGCTGAGGCCTTCGACACTTACTTTACTTCAGTCTTCAATCCTGGCTCTACTTTACCTAACAATAATGTCACTCCTTACACAGAGACCACCATGCATATCTGATATTGTTCTATCTAATGAAGACGTTCAAGATGCATTCCTGAAACTGAACCCTTCAAAAACACCAGGACCCAACTTAATTCATCCAAGGATCCTAAAAGAATGTGCTGTAAAGCTAGCACCATCCAGGTGATCTGATGGAAATCCATTAGCCAATAAGATTGAAAATCGCGTTTGCTGAAAAAGAATCAATTCCAATAGACCTTTGCGCGCCTCGAGAAGCAGAAAAAAATAAGATATGTGTGGATCGGTATAATAATCAAGAACATAACACATATAAGAATGGTACGTAAATACAACACATTTTTGAATCAAAAAGTGTTTATTGTTATTAAAAATATTAATATACGTGCATACCCGTTACTACTAAATAGCAATTTGAGCATATTATCAAGTTTTCAATCATTTTCGAAACAAACGAACTTTGTAAGGTTAACTTTGTTGAATAAATAAATAAATAAATAAATAAATAGATAGATAGATAAACAAAACAAAACAAAACAAAATAAAACAAAACAAAAACAAACAAAAACAAACAAACAAATAAACAAACAAATCAATCAATCAATCAATCAATAATTTCCTTGATATTTATCAATATTAGCATAATTTTAGACTTGAAAAAGGAGTTTCTGGGCTGTGGTTGGTCGAGCAATATGATGTCTTCCCCAAAGTTTGCCAGAGCGAAAGTTATACCAAAAACTTTTTATAACCCTAAATCTGGACCTTAAATAATGAATAATTATATAGAAGTAATACAGATCAAGGGTGCACTGTTGGAGCTGATCAAGAGCAATATTTAATGAATAGATAAGACTTTGCAGAACTTCAGAAAACATATTGTATTATTAAATCCAGTGCGAGAATCAATCAAATTGTAGAATGAATCAAAAAAACAATGCCAAGCCAATGTCAAGCAAATCAGGAACCTAAATTGCACAAGAATGGTAATTTGACCCTGATGTTATGTTTAACCAACTAGATAGCCATCATCATTTTATTGTTGGAATGAAAGGATATGTTGAAAGGCTATTGTTTTCTGCTGCTTTCTGATTCTCAAGCTTGGAATGCATTTTTATTCTACAATCTGATTGGTTCTCACTAATTAGCTGGTCCTAGCTATAGTAGTTTCACTGCACAACCTGTGTTAGAGCATCGAGAAATTATGATAATATATAATCAAAAATGTGTACAGTCATGAATTTTTGAAAATATATAAATTATATGTTACAGTTCAAAATATCGGCTGGATCCAATGAAGGTATTTTATGAGAGTTATGATAATTGGACTGTTAATTTTCGCACCATAAATCTATAGTTTTTAAAAATAAGTAACTTCTTCTCGTCATTATTCATCAGTGCATGTTTATACATTTAAATATGCTATCTTACTGATTGTTAAAGAAAATATTTTTTATTAAAACTTTTAACCTGTATTGCAGTCTATGAATTATATATTTGTATATAAGTGAAATTTGGTACCATGGGAGTCTAGGCAAAATCTAGGGAATATGATATTTTTTCTGCATCATGAGGCTTATAGAATCTGAAGTGAATATGAAATTTGCTGCATATATCATGAGGCTTATAGAATCTGAAGTGAATATGAAATTTGCTGCATATATCATGAGGCTTATCAAATCTGAAGTGAACATGAAATTTTCTGCATCATAAGGCTTATCAAATCTGAAGTGAATATGAAATTTTCTGCATTATGAGGCTTATCAAATCTGAAGTGAATATGAAATTTTCTGCATCATGAGGCTTATCAAATCTGAAGTGAATATGAAATTTTCTGCATATATCATGAGGCTTATCAAATCTGAAGTGAATATGAAATTTTCTGCATATGTCATGAGGCTTATCAAATCTGAAGTGAATATGAAATTTTCTGCATTATGAGGCTTATCAAATCTGAAGTGAATATGAAATTTTCTGCATGATGAGGCTTATCAAATCTGAAGTGAATATGAAATTTTCTGCATATGTCATGAGGCTTATCAAATCTGAAGTGAACATGAAATTTTCTGCATTATGAGGCTTATCAAATCTGAAGTGAATATGAAATTTTCTGCATTATGAGGCTTATCAAATCTGAAGTGAATATGAAATTTTCTGCATTATGAGGCTTATCAAATCTGAAGTGAACATGAAATTTTCTGCATTATGAGGCTTATCAAATCTGAAGTGAATATAAAATTTGCTGCATATATCATGAGGCCTATCAAATCTGAAGTGAATATGAAATTTTCTGCATTATGAGGCTTATCAAATCTGAAGTGAATATGAAATTTTCTGCATATGTCATGAGGCTTATCAAATCTGAAGTGAATATGAAATTTTCTGCATATGTCATGAGGCTTATCAAATCTGAAGTGAACATGAAATTTTCTGCATCATGAGGCTTATCAAATCTGAAGTGAATATGAAATTTTCTGCATTATGAGGCTTATCAAATCTGAAGTGAATATGAAATTTTCTGCATCATGAGGCTTATCAAATCTGAAGTGAATATGAAATTTTCTGCATATATCATGAGGCTTATCAAATCTGAAGTGAATATGAAATTTTCTGCATATGTCATGAGGCTTATCAAATCTGAAGTGAATATGAAATTTTCTGCATTATGAGGCTTATCAAATCTGAAGTGAATATGAAATTTTCTGCATCATGAGGCTTATCAAATCTGAAGTGAATATGAAATTTTCTGCATATGTCATGAGGCTTATCAAATCTGAAGTGAACATGAAATTTTCTGCATTATGAGGCTTATCAAATCTGAAGTGAACATGAAATTTTCTGCATGATGAGGCTTATCAAATCTGAAGTGAATATGAAATTTTCTGCATATATCATGAGGCTTATCAAATCTGAAGTGAACATGAAATTTTCTGCATTATGAGGCTTATCAAATCTGAAGTGAATATGAAATTTTCTGCATATATCATGAGGCTTATCAAATCTGAAGTGAATATGAAATTTTCTGCATTATGAGGCTTATCAAATCTGAAGTGAACATGAAATTTTCTGCATTATGAGGCTTATCAAATCTGAAGTGAATATAAAATTTGCTGCATATATCATGAGGCCTATCAAATCTGAAGTGAATATGAAATTTTCTGCATTATGAGGCTTATCAAATCTGAAGTGAATATGAAATTTTCTGCATATGTCATGAGGCTTATCAAATCTGAAGTGAATATGAAATTTTCTGCATATGTCATGAGGCTTATCAAATCTGAAGTGAACATGAAATTTTCTGCATCATGAGGCTTATCAAATCTGAAGTGAATATGAAATTTTCTGCATCATGAGGCTTATCAAATCTGAAGTGAATATGAAATTTTCTGCATATGTCATGAGGCTTATCAAATCTGAAGTGAACATGAAATTTTCTGCATTATGAGGCTTATCAAATCTGAAGTGAACATGAAATTTTCTGCATGATGAGGCTTATCAAATCTGAAGTGAACATGAAATTTGCTGCATATCTCATGAGGCTTATCAAATCTGAAGTGAACATGAAATTTTCTGCATCATGAGGCTTATCAAATCTGAAGTGAATATGAAATTTTCTGCATATATCATGAGCCTTATCAAATCTGAAGTGAACATGAAATTTTCTGCATATATCATGAGGCTTATCAAATCTGAAGTGAATATGAAATTTTCTGCATTATGAGGCTTATCAAATCTGAAGTGAATATGAAATTTTCTGCATCATGAGGCTTATCAAATCTGAAGTGAACATGAAATTTTCTGCATTATGAGGCTTATCAAATCTGGAAGGCTTTATATTCGCATACTATGCAATATGTACCTTCTATATAACAGAATTTTTTATGCTAACAATTGCTTTTGTATATTCCTAAATATTATATATAACGGAATTTATGCAACTAACTACTCGCTTAAATTCTGTTATATACTAAACACTATATAACGGAATTTATGCAACTAACTACTCGCTTAAATTCTGTTATATACTAAACACTATATAACGGAATTTATGCAACTAACTACTCGCTTAAATTCTGTTACATATGAAACGCTATATAACGGAATTTATGCAACTAACTACTCGCTTAAATTCTGTTATACATGAAACACTATATAACGGAATTTATGCAACTAACTACTCGCTTAAATTCTGTTATATACTATATACTATATAACGGAATTTATGCAACTAACTACTCGCTTAAATTCTGTTATATACTACATACTATATAACGGAATTTATGCAACTAACTACTCGCTTAAATTCTGTTATATATGAAACGCTATATTACGGAAATTATGCAACTAACTACTCGCTTAAATTCTGTTATATACATACGTACGCATATAACGGAATTTATGCAACTAACTACTCGCTTAAATTCTGTTATAGGTGAAACCCTATGTAACGGAATTTATGCAACTAACTACTCGCTTAAATTCTGTTATACATGAAACACTATATAACGGAATTTATGCAACTAACTACTCGCTTAAATTCTGTTATATATCAAACGCTATATAACGGAATTTATGCAACTAACTACTCGCTTAAATTCTGTTATAAATGAAACACTATATAACGGAATTTATGCAACTAACTACTCGCTTAAATTCTGTTATACATGAAACACTATATGTGACAGAGTCAAAAGACACTATTTTGGACAGTAATTATTTAGTCATAAATCTATATTTTTAATTAGGAATGCCTCGTGTACACATAGGAATGTAATTCTTTAGTTAACTGTTTGCGTGGAAAATGCGTAAGCAAGAAATAATTTCCGTACGTAATTACATTACAGTGAGTCATGCCTAGGTTTGGCGCTTGTTTACGTAAGTTCGTGTTTGGGACATCCTGTTTGCGCCTAGGGCGTGCAACATTGCGTAGGATGTGTAAGGTCTTAAGAATGCAGGTTTTTCCATAAAAATAGGCCCAAACTAAGCTTAAATCAGTGTAGTAAAAGTTCTTGAAGACGTTGCACATATCAAGACAAGGAATTCTCTACGATGTAAAGGTATGAATCTTTGAAGCCTTTTACACTTATACCTAGGATAGATTTAGGACAAATCTATGTTAATATCGTTAACTAGTCGTTATATTTTATAGCTTAGATTTTCTACATATTTGTTAAGCATTCGTTTCATGTTGTAGTAATTCTAGTCGCATTAGCGCGTAATTTAGTACAAAGTTATTCACGCAGTAGTAATTTAGTAATCACGCTAAGTGTATTTTGTCTTTTAAACTCTTTAAAACGTTTACTATAGGATCGCTACCGCCTTACTCGCTTGTTTAACCTTTTTACTACGATAAATAGCCTTAACTGCGGGATAAAAGACCTTTTCTTTCCAACCTTTAATTTGTTCGCTACTTAAACTCTACACTCAAGGTCATTGTCGCGACCGCGTGTTCAGTAAACCGTGTAATTCTTAGTTTGTCATAAACAAAGGTTAAAATACTTACCTAAAGCCATAGTTAACCTCTAGTCAATTTTTCCTATTGCTTTTTCCATTGGTTTAGTTCATTTTAAACGGTTTACCGACTTGTACATTAAACTTTGCAACCTAGTAATTTTCACTCGCGTATTGTAAACACTGCTAATCAGTATGCAATATTCAAATTACCTGTGACGTAATTTACGTATTTCCGTTTCTATTTATATCTAGCAAAACTGTATTTTATTCATAACTTTTAGCTATTTAGATAAGCTACAAATTTATTTTATCTCATTGTAAATATTTTTCTTGTTTTCATTAGAGATATCCTGTAATCTCGTTCCCGTTTTTTTTCATGTATTGTAAAGTTGTGTGAATTTTTCAATAAATTCTTTTGTCAAAACCACTTGCAATCTGATTCATAGCTGAGCGCCTTGCCGCCGGTTACATATATAACGGAATTTATGCAACTAACTACTCGCTTAAATTCTGTTATATATCAAACGCTATATAACGGAATTTATGCAACTAACTACTCGCTTAAATTCTGTTATATAGTGTTTCATATGTAACAGAATTTAAGCGAGTAGTTAGTTGCATAAATTCCGTTATATAGTGTTTAGTATATAACAGAATTTAAGCGAGTAGTTAGTTGCATAAATTCCGTTATATAGTGTTTCATGTATAACAGAATTTAAGCGAGTAGTTAGTTGCATAAATTCCGTTATATAGTGTTTAGTATATAACAGAATTTAAGCGAGTAGTTAGTTGCATAAATTACGTTATATAGCGTTTGATATATAACAGAATTTAAGCGAGTAGTTAGTTGCATAAATTCTGTTATATATGTATATATGTATATTTTATAATAAACATATAGAAGCAAATACTTGCATAAATTATTCCGTTATATATACCTTTTTGTTTGCATAATATGCTTATATATATATTCCCATCAAATCTGAAGTGAATATGAAATTTTCTGCATTATGAGGCTTATCAAATCTGAAGTGAACATGAAATTTTCTGCATTATGAGGCTTATCAAATCTGAAGTGAACATGAAATTTGCTGCATATATCATGAGGCTTATCAAATCTGAAGGAAATATGAAATTTTCTGCATCATGAGGCTTATCAAATCTGAAGTGAACATGGAATTTTCTGCATTATGAGGCTTATCAAATCTGAAGTGAACATGAAATTTTCTGCATGATGAGGCTTATCAAATCTGAAGTGAATATGAAATTTTCTGCATATATCATGAGGCTTATCAAATCTGAAGTGAACATGAAATTTTCTGCATCATAAGGCTTATCAAATCTGAAGTGAATATGAAATTTTCTGCATTATGAGGCTTATCAAATCTGAAGTGAACATGAAATTTTCTGCATATATCATGAGGCTTATCAAATCTGAAGTGAACATGAAATTTTCTGCATCATAAGGCTTATCAAATCTGAAGTGAATATGAAATTTTCTGCATTATGAGGCTTATCAAATCTGAAGTGAACATGAAATTTTCTGCATATATCATGAGGCTTATCAAATCTGAAGTGAACATGAAATTTTCTGCATTATGAGGCTTATCAAATCTGAAGTGAATATGAAATTTGCTGCATATATCATGAGGCTTATCAAATCTGAAGTGAATATGAAATTTTCTGCATTATGAGGCTTATCAAATCTGAATTGAATATGAATTTGCTACATATTTTTATGGATGTTAAATGTAGTGCTAATATATTATTAATATTTAATATTTAATATCGGCTTAATATTTACATCGTATTAATCCTATAGAGAATCCGATATTTCATGCAGTGCGCGCAGGTATACTGAATTGATTACAGTGAAGGCAATGAAGACAAATCGCACCAGAAGAGAAGACATAGGTCTTGAACGATTCACAGCCTTTAAGTTTTGGAAGTATTTCTCTTTCGTCTAAAATGTGGTCTGAACAAAGCAAGCTTACGGCGCAACTGAATATTTATCAGTCAGATATTGAAGAATTAGAGATAGCAACTACCTTGACTATATCATCGAAAGCCATATGGTAACGATATCGATTTAAAAGTGTAACTAGACGGATGAGTAGAAATTTAGGAATTGAACAACAACATATTGCATGACATTGAATGATATTATGATCATCATTTCAGGAAATCCATAGCATGTTTGTGAGACGTATTATCAGCATAAAAATTAAGTCTCCAGGTATAACAAGATCCCGGGAGGGGGGGGGGGGGGGGGGGAGGGGGGAGGTAAAGTACTCGTGACCTTTTAGGGTAGGGATGTGCCCCTAAAATCGCTGAAATTCATACCCTGTTTTGGTATAGCGAAAATGGATACCCTGTTCCAGAGAGGAGAGAGCGTGATTTCATATACCCTGTTAGAATCTTATAAGATCATAAGAGGAAAATGTTGACCGCATAGCTAGTTACGAATCAACGAGGACATGACATTTTGATAAAAGTAAAAGTATCTTTAGTGGGATCTATATTTGCGATATATCAACGAGGATTTGTAGTATATGGTGGTAAGGCTGGAGTATATAAACAGATTAGAAATTTTTTCAGCTTTTAAATTAGGAGGGATTATAGGAAGCAACAGGAACAGCCCCAACTTGTGAAAGTGGTCATATGGTTACACCGCAAGAATAATTTTTGCTTGAATGCCAAATGAATGCTTGAATGCCAAAAAAAAATTGAATTTTTGAGTATGATATGATTTCCTTTCGTCCTTTACTACTCTCTGGCTCAAGCTCCATTTTTTTCGCATTTGACTTCTACGAATGTTCGTCTAATTCATAGAGCTTTCTCTTTTGACATGTTATGAAACACCGTGATTTCTGAATATATTCTTATACTTTCGCAAACCCTCTGCGTATATCTATAGTGGAACGCGGCGGACCTCTCGCGACTTTGTCGCTCGTTGGCCGCGCTCGATAAATTCGCGCTTTGCTCGAAAACACAACCCCTCGAGAGGCAAGAGAGGTCGTCAAGTCTACCGTATTAATTATCTAAGCAAGCCTAATTATGCAATAATCATTAATAATAATTCGAAGGAGTCGACGTTCGTTAAAGGTATTTTGTATTTTATATATGTTTATTACCGCTTGGATGTTATTACCACGACCTATGGTCTTTGTAGAGCATCAAAAAGAACACATTTCCGGGTGATTTCATTAACATATAACTCAGGTATGAGAATCAGTTGATGAAGGGATAGACTGAATTGAACTGACACTAATATTTCGATTCTTATCATAACAAGCTTCCAGATGAACTTTGATAGGTGCATATGGAGTTTTCAGTAACGTAATCTGTCTATTTGTTTTCTGCTTTCAGTCGACTTTCGATTAAGTTTCTAAAAGTATAGACACAAACTGCAATTCTGGTCTCAGATGTTAACGCGTCTTACTCGCGCGTCAGCCATGTTTATTTCCATGAGAATATCATTATCCTCGAAATTCAATATGTCTGCGAGGTTTTTTGAAGTCATAACGTAACCAGTAACGAACTTGAATGTTGAATGTTATTGTATTATCGTATCTTTCTTTCCAATTAAAACACCAACTAAACAAGAAAACTACTCACAGAAATATAACCAATGTCTTTTCCTATAAAACGATGTTCTGATTCGTTGTTGAAGGTATGAATTATCAAGAAGTTTGAGAAACCAGAACAGGCCTTGGCTTTAAAAGTTATATTCTCTTAGTCAGATAAATTGTAAATGATGAAGAAAAGAAACCTGATTTATCGTTTGATTAAATTACACAAATTTCGCGCGGGAAATGTACATAAGTATTTGGGATTTAAATAGTGTTTGTTTTTGAAGTGAAAACGATTTATTGATTGAAATAATAGCGAATTGAAATAATTGCGGGAGGGATTAAATAATGAAATATTAGCAATCAAAGAGACGCAGTAAAATATATCATTTTCGAAATCGTACTATACTGCTGTGTTCCTTACACCTCGGTTTTGCCTCTTTGTTTTTAGCGTCAGATTATTCACAAATACCAATGTTAAAGTAAAGAATGCACAACTTCTCAACGATACAAGCAATATTAAAATTCAAGGATGTTTCCTTCAATACATGAATATTATACACAAAATCGTGGTTAACCCTGAGCAACCGAGAGCTCAAAAAAGGAGTATTATATTACGACTAATTATGTATTTATATGTTTGACAGATGTCTGCGGTATGAAAGTGAATTTGAATGCCGAAACTGAATATTTTTTTACTTACGTCTACATTTTTTTCAGAAATGAAACTTGGTATATATCAAAACCCTTATCGACTTGAGCCTCAAAATCAGTGAGTGGTAAACGACTTGATCAGTATTACTATAAATTACTATTACTACTATTCCTATATGATATCTTTGTGAAAGTGAGGTGACCTTATTTTAGTTTCTTAGAAAATACGGAATATCAATGACCTTATGAAGTGAGAAGTACGATGGACAGTGCATCAGCTACCACACCTAGTTCTAGTCAGATGATTAGTTTATAGTTATATTAGTTTAATTTAGTTTATATTATTGTAACTCTATATATAATTAATTAGTACATTATGTTAGCCTAATCTACAAGCACTAACGCGACGGATAAATCATTATCCAGTGGATAATTCGATGCTGTTATCCAAAAGATTCATCAAATGGATAAGATTTGAGCCTCTGGAAATCAGTGAGTGGTAAACGCCTTCATCATTATTCCTATAAATCACTCTTATTTAGATGTCTAGTCGTTCTAGCGATTTCGCACTAATTGGGGACACCATTTTGCTCACACGCTTAACCACTACATTAAATATTCTATGCACATAACGCTCAACTCACATGTTGATTTTTACAGAGGGAGGAAACCGGAGAATCCGGAGAAAACCCTCGTAGCATGGGGGAGAACAACACATCAAACACACTCAATTCACATATGGCGACCGCAGAAACGGATAAATCCAAATTAATTGCAACATTAGATTTTGTTGCGTGACAAGTTGGATAGATAGGGTGTAATACGAGCAACATTGTTTTCGAACTTGCACAGCAACAATGTTGCGCTAAAAGTTGGACGTTTTCGTGTCTCTTATTTCAGCGCCTTTCTTCCTTAACATGATTACTATAATATTTTACCACGAAAGTTGGATAGATAGGATGTATATACGAGCAACATTGTTTTCGAACTTGCACCGCAACAATGTTGCGCCACAAGTTGGACGTTTTCGTGTCTCTTATTTCAGCGCCTTTCTTCCTTAACATAATCACTATAATATTTTACCACGAAATAAAGTATAAATACTGCAAAAGGAAAAGTAACAGCTTTAATTCTATATCACCACCCAGCCCTTTCTGTATCGTTTTCTGCCCTTTACCCCAGCAAAAGTACGTTATTTGTCTTCTATTTCCAATAACTCTCATACAAAATAGTTGTTTTGTAAGAGAAAAAGCAATCGACACAACGAGTTAATCAGTTCACTTTTAAAATAGTTCGCTCTGTGCCAGACATCTTGTTAACAAGGCTTGACAGAGGTGGTTGCATTTTAACAGTCATTGTACTGATGCTAGTCAGTCCAAGAATAGTTGGTGAGTTTGTAAGAAGGACACTAATCTACAAAACTAGATAGCAATGCAACCAGAGTGAAGTTGGTGTCAGGTTTTAGAGTCAGATTTTTGAGTCAGGTTTTCGGATCTACTGTCAGATTTTTTCCGGGGGGCGTCACATCATGTTGAACACAAAGTGCTCTATATTCGTAGAAACGCTTTGATTTACTATAAAACCCACACCAAGCTTTACTCACACGATATTTCTTGCGATTCGTTGTCTTTGGGGATCGAAACACTCACCTCAAAGAAAATAAACAGCGGTTTCAGATTTTTTGAGCTGTTTTATCTACTATCAACGGGCTTCATGCCACAAATACTTCGAGTACCGCTCCCATATATCGAGTTACCGAACCCTTTTATTTCAAAATGTTGACGCACTTTTGCTTAACGAAAAATATCCATGCTTTACGTCGAATAAGCCAAGCCGTAGTTTGATGTCCAAATAAACTGTCGATGAAGCAGTACACATAAAAGCATTAAGAAATATCACTTGATGTCTGATTTTTGAGTCAGATTTTTCTGTCACGCCGCGTGAGAGAGTGATCCACAAATTTCTCTTTTCAACCATTATATTTTTCTTGAATTTTGACATCTCCCAACAAGCGTCATTTCTACGGGATCTTCATGAACGCATTTGCAAGTCAAAATCTAGTCTCCCCAAGAAATATCACTTGTTGTCAGATTTTTGAGTCAGATTTTCCTGTCACGCCGCGTGAGAGAGTGATCCACAAATTTCTCTTTTCAACCATTATATTTTTCTTGAATTTTGACATCTCCCAACAAGCGTCATTTCTACGGGATCTTCATGAACGCATTTGCAAGTCAAAATCTAGTCTCCCCAAGAAATATCACTTGTTGTCAGATTTTTTTGAGTCAGATTTTTCTGTCACGCCGCGTGAGAGAGTGATCAGGTTACAAAGCAGATTACAATACGTGATTATAGGGTTTAGTTAGCTCAATGATCTGAACACACAAAAGAAGGCGTGCGGTTTTCACGCCAAGATAAGCAATGTGATAACTACTTCTAATAACATTTCCAATTATCACCCATTTATCACTCAAACAGAATCTTATTGATAAGATGGTCTAGGAGGTCACTGTTAATCTTTTTCCGTATATAAACGTCGTTAAGTAAACACCGAAACACCGAAACACCGAAACACCGAAACACCGAAACAGTACCAAAACGAAACACCAGTGTACAAATACTTTTCAATATAATAGTTAAAAGTATTAGATTAATGAATCTTTTGATTTTGAGAGCAGCTGACATCATTTAAGACCAGTTTACAATGTTTTAAGAATCGTATATCTGGAAAGTTTTATGTCATCACCTTGCACACATTGCGGGCGGCCACACGGGAGCCTGGCTTTATATTGCTGGTGGTGATGGATATGATGCAAAAGTTACTCTGTTGGCGGTCGCTCGATCAATCCAAAGACGAAAACACGGGGAGGGATGGGACGTCCGAAATTGTCAAACCACTCGTGGATATCAAGCTATTGGATACCGCTATTCATTACTTCTTATAGCGTGTTCATACTTTTCGTTTCTACTGTGCCGGCCGTATTTATTGCATCTTTATAAAGTTTAAAGCATATAATTTAGTGTATTATGACTATGAGCTACGTACGGAAGCTTCTAGGGGACATGCGAGATGCGAGTTGTTTAAAATGCGAGATGCGAGTTGTTTAAAATGCGAGTTGTTTAAAATGCGAGTTGATTAAAATGCGACATGCGAGTTGGAAGTAAGTCTTAATAATCGTAAAAATCTCAGTCCTGGACGTCGTCCTGCATCTAATAGCTTCTAAGTAAGTCCTCAAAACAAAGTGCAAGGAATTCAGCCCGTAATAAAATGTAAGAAGATCTCTGTATATTTGAACATATTAAAATAAAACGAAAGGAAACTAGGGAATACTTACTTTACTCAGACTCGGACATCAGGAAGAAATGACGTCATTCGCAATAGAATCAGCAACTCGATCGCATGTAGCATTTCAATCAACTCGCATGTCGCATTTTAAACAACTCGCATGTCGCATTTTAAACAACTCGCATCTCGCATTTTAAACAACTCGCATGTCGCATTTTAAACAACTCGCGTCTCGCATGTCCCCTAGAAGCTTCCGTAGCTACGCCGAAGTAACCGCTGGGTACAAGTCCGTTAAGGAAAGTACAGCTAAAGTCGACTACTCTGCGTTCCAGCAGAGCACCGAAGATGATGCCCTGGCAATTGCAATTGCCAGGTCATTAAAGGTAAGCAAATATCTGAAAATATCTATTTACTATTTACTATTTAGCAATATATAACTGGTGCTACTTCATTGGTATAATTATCATAGCGCATTAGATGTTGTAACGAAGTTGAATTAAAACATGTTATTGGAAAATATATTGTGTGTGTTGTCTCTGTTTTGTTTTTTTTGTTTTTGTTTTTGTTTCCGGTCTTCAATTTCTGTAGAACTGAGTCATAAGCTTTCATAGCTGCCAGCAAATTATAGATTCAAAGTATGAGAATTATCCTGCTTTTAACAAAGCTTGACAAAAAATATCACGACAAACTAAAATACCATGAAAAATATAAATTATTTTTCTATAAGTTTTTTTTTTTGATTTATACATATATTTAGCAGGTTTGTGTAGCTTGAATCATAAATATTGAACAATGATTTAAGCTTTTTACCGCGCTCGAATCACGGGACATTTGCTTTGGACGAATCATGTAAAACGATACTTTTAAATTCAATTGTGCTTCAGTTCTGCAATGTTCGGCGCGTAAGAACTTATTTACATGTTTCTTGGGTCCATCTGATGATGTTGTGTTAGCCCAAGAACAAAATTAACTGCTCATTTTTCTTACAGCGAGGGCCCTCATCAGTTTAGTTTTTTTAAAGTAATTAATCTATGGAATAGGTCACGGTCACTCTGTCACGTTGCTCTATTTAGGTCTCAGTCACGTTTTAATCCCAATCATCGGATTATGACAGTACAGAGTGATGACATAAAACTTTCCAGATATACGATTCTTAAAACATTGTAAACTGGTCTTGAATGATGTCAGTTGCTCTCAAAATCAAAAGATTCATTGATCTACTACTTTTAACTATTATATTGAAAAGTATTTGTACACTGGTGTTTCGTTTTGGTACTGTTTCGGTGTTTCGGTGTTTCGGTGTTTCGGTGTTTCGGTGTTTCGGTGTTTCGGTGTTTCGGTGTTTCGGTGTTTCGGGGTTTAGCAACACCCACCAAGAAGCCTTCACGAAAAAGGAGGATGTTTCGCTGTCACCCCAATATTTGTTTAATCAAATATGGCAGTATTGTCTTGCATTAACGGAATCAAACAAAATCCTTTCTTCCCAGTCGTTTTTTTACAATGCATGCAGTAAGACTCTATTCACTGCGTAACCTCGTTTTTATACTCCAGCCTTTTTTATTGTACTCATGATACACATTCAAACAGATTGATGAAGCCGTTAAAGACCCTACCATCATATCGGTTAGATTGTTGCTATGTAGCTGAATGCTAACACTAATCGTGGGAAAAATTCTGGTCACCAAGCACAAAAGGAGATGAGGTAAAAAGGAATTATATATTTTTTTCTATTGTTTTCCCCCTTTTATCCGTTCAAAACCAATCTTCCAATACTTTTCGTTTATTATAAACGATAATAGAATAACCCATTTAATTTTGTTAAAAAAATTTAAGGAGAGTCGGCGTCCTTCCACTCATCCGGTCATAGAAAATACTGTTGATGTTTGTGACGAAAGCGATTTGGAAACTCTGAAGAATGGACAATGGCTTAATGAGAGAGTAAGTAAACACTTTGGAATGAAACAATCGTAGATAAAATATATCTTTGCGTTTCTATTTTATTTGTTTTTTGAAAGCGATATTTGCTCCATATGTGAATGATTTACAGGTTGTGAATGCCTACTTAAAGCTAATAGAACGGGAAGCAAAGAAGGTAAATTTTTATCTAGGTACCGTAGACTATTTGAATCATGATTATCGCTTAAACATGCAACTCAGAGGAATGTGTAATCATCATTATTATGTTCTTCATCATCATCATCATCATCATACTATTATTATTATTATTATTGTTATTATTATTATTATTGTTATTATTTTTATTATTAGGCAAATAATTGCAGAATAAAGATAATTGAAAGCTATATCCTTCAAAAGTGGCACAGCAATAGAAATGCAGTGATTGCAGAAATCTGGACAAGACAGCACAAACGGTAAAAATGGAAATGTAACTTCTCAAGTTATGTGTAACATTGGCATAAACACCGAATTGTTTTCCTATAGATTTTTGTTGTTCGATGAAGATATTGTGTTGTTTCCCGTGAATGAGACAAATCATTGGACACTCATGGTAAGTACTGCGGATGTGAAGCCACGATAAGAAGAAACAAAACAGGAAATAGTGTCACCACTCATTATCGATTAAAATTGGAAATCATGATGGTATAGCCAGTGATAACAAACTATCTTGATAACCAACAGGTCGTTCTAATTAAGGAAAGAAAGGTTATTCACTTGGATTCACTCACAGGGCAACCAAAGAGATCACTTGTTTCCTCAATAATGTGAGTATAACGCGTTTTCCCACAACACCCTGACTAATCATCTACTCTCAATTACGTCACGAACGAAGTATATTATCCTCCGTGTTTTGGGATTTTTCTCTTCATTTAATTGTAAATGGCTTCAGTGAAGAAGAGCCACCCTTTTCGGCCCCTGCCAAATCCCATTGTTGTTGTTTTTATACTTTAGTAATTTTTTATGAATTAATCCCATCAATCAATCAATCAATCATCTCTTCTTTCATCTGTTGATTATCAGTCTTATTGAGTCTTCTATTGGAATCTAATAACAAATACTTTTTAGGGAGCTTTTATGCTACGTTCATGTTGCTACTTACAACGCTCCTCTGAACATTAGTGAGTGGTTTGCTCTAAATCCAAACGAAGTAAGTAGGTCCAAAAGCTCGCACAATGTTTACTTTTGATCAACCCGTTGACAATTAACTGGTAATGGTGATAACGGAAATGGAGATTATATTACGAATTACTAATAATAAAAAACTGTTTTGCATCATTTTTAGACCATACCTTTACAGAGAAATTGCGACGACTGTGGAGTGTTTCTTTGCAAGGTTTGTACCTCAATTAAGGAGTACATTGAAATACTCTATCAATAGTAATAACTGAAAATGTCTGACGCACGGTTTAAGTACACGTACGCATTAACGCATCAGTCTGCTGTGTGAATTCCTTTTCATTAAAAGCAACACCGTAAATGACCTTAGCAATACTCGATTAACTGATAGGAATAATATAGTGTTTTTACCGTGATTCTTGCAATTCAATATTCTTATAGTATGCCGAATACATTGCACTGGAAAGAAAGATCGACTTCGACCAAGTATGTACCAAAAACATCTTTAAGATCCTATTTTAAAGGATGTACAAAATGAAAAACATTACCAACTTTTTATCCCAACTAAACAGAAAGACATGCCGTACTTCAGAAGGATGATCAAGAAAGCTCTTCAAGATGGGCATCTTTAGAAGTACGGGATGCTTGGATGTCCACGACGCAGAAATTATTGCTGCCAAGGGCTGTGGAAAAGTGATATTTCTTTGGGAGACTAGATTTTCACTTGCAAATGCGTTCATGAAGATCCCGTAGAAATGACGCTTGTTGGGAGATGTCAAAATTCAAGAAAAATATAATGGTTGAAAAGAGAAATTTGTGGATCACTCTCTCACGCGGCGTGACAGAAAAATCTGACTCAAAAAAATCAGACATCAAGTGATATTTCTTAATGCTTTTATGTGTACTGCTTCATCGACAGTTTATTTGGACATCAAACTACGGCTTGGCTTATTCGACGTAAAGCATGGATATTTTTCGTTAAGCAAAAGTGCGTCAACATTTTGAAATAAAAGGGTTCGGTAACTCGATATATGGGAGCGGTACTCGAAGTATTTGTGGCATGAAGCCCGTTGATAGTAGATAAAACAGCTCAAAAAATCTGAAACCGCTGTTTATTTTCTTTGAGGTGAGTGTTTCGATCCCCAAAGACAACGAATCGCAAGAAATATCGTGTGAGTAAAGCTTGGTGTGGGTTTTATAGTAAATCAAAGCGTTTCTACGAATATAGAGCACTTTGTGTTCAACATGATGTGACGCCCCCCGGAAAAAATCTGACAGTAGATCCGAAAACCTGACTCAAAAATCTGACTCTAAAACCTGACACCAACTTCACTCTGGTGCAATGCAAATACAATTTTCAGTTTGCAAACGACAGCTATGAATATTACTGATTTATTATCACATGGGAAATCGGTTTTATCTTCGTAAAGAGGACACAGTTTACGTAATTCAATAGCCACAACAACAACAAAAGATTTCAAGTTATGCAATAGGACGAAGCTAGCAAAGAAAAATATTGGTTACGCTGTGCCCATTATTGAGTCTCCTACACGAAAATATACCCGGGAAACAAACACAAAACACACAATTACGTACATATGTACAGTCGAAATGAACGACCGTTTTTCTTTTCGGACAAATGTTTTATAGTTAGGGACCAGATTAATAGCGATCTTAATCGAACATGGAACAATAGAAGGCCATGTTGGCAAATTATTGATTGCTATTCTATGTTTTTTTACTTTCAGAATATGACGCTAACAAGAAAAGTAAAATAGCTCTATTATAACATGTATTTGCTGGAAGTAAGCAATACTTTTATTTTGAAAACATATGCATAAAGAAAAAGACGAACACGCCAAAGAAATGTGAGCAACTAGCTCCTAAGAAACACGTTATAAAACCGTATTAAAACGAAAATGAAACCTATAATAATAATACATGCAGAAAATGCCAACGTCGAAAGCTGGGGTCACAGTTTTATCTAAATTATGAAACGGCATCCTAAGTATTTTCATTTCTATCAGGTTGGAACTGTTTTAATTACCAAGATAAAATGAATCACGCTACTGCGCAACTTTTGTTACTTTGCTCAAAGTTTATTTTTTTGTTAAACCCCGTCTTTATATCCCATCTTCGTCACGCAAGGTTCATATTCCGATTTGATAAAACCTACTACTTCCCAAGTGCTTTATAACTCGGCTGCACACACCTCATTGTGAAATACAGGTTAGACAAATAACAGTTTACAATAGGTTGCTATCAATAGACGTCACTTCCGGTAATAGCTCTTTTCTGATGGCTTGTGGAATCCTGGAGGTTGTTTTGATCTCTTGTTCTGGTTTGATGTCGTTTAAATAGTCAAATACAATAGTTTGAGAACTTATTTTGACATGTTTTGACTTAGCATCCGCTAGTTGCCCCCCAGTCAACCGCTTGTTTGCCCCCCAGTCAACTCCAAAAAGTCACGTGATTGATAGTAAGCAATAAAACACGAAAAACAACGTCAAAAACGCACACGTGCTGATTGTGTGATGTTGCAGAACACGTGCTCAGCACGTGCCAATCCATAACCAATCATTGAAATCAGAAATCAGAAATCAGAAATCAGAAATCAGAAATCAGAAATCAGAAATCAGAAATCAGACATCAGAAATCAGAAATCAGAAATCAGAAATCAGAAATCAGAAATCAGAAATCAGAAATCGGAAGCCCTCCTCGGCCATCGTATTAACTACCATGGCATTATGGATGGTTTCTTAGAATAGCTTATGTTTCGTTATAAAAAAGTAAAAAAATAAGGGTCATAGGCACTTTAAAGTATTCTTAATCAATAAGGATCTCTGTTTTTGTGACGAGCGCGTCATAGGTCCTCTAATCGACTGTTCACCTTAAACGTTAGCATTGCAAGAGCCGTTTCACCAAAAACGGATGGGCACAGCAATGATCTACTATGCAAAGCAATGTCATGTCAAAGTCATGATTTGCATGCTTGGACATACATTATATCAGTTGTCTGTACCTCTTTCCGTTCACTCAAATATGTCGATTTTAAGACATGGAAATTATTACATAGCGATATTTCAATATAGCTACATTTTTATAAATTTCAAGCTAAACCTACACAAACAACTAATACTCATGCATGCTCTACATATATACGTTACCTATACCTTGCTTCAAAAACAACACCTTTTTCAAGCAACTATGAATTATAAATTCAATTAATTATTGTGTTCTAAAGAGACATTGAAAAAAATAAATAAATAAAAATAGGAATTTTGGTTCTCGATTTACTGACAATTATTCCTTTCCTAATCTTCTATTTTTACATTTGAGAAATGATTTCCTTACTAACTATGGCATATCATTGCCTTGCAAAGGGTTGTAATGCTGTAACACAGTTGATAAGTTGTTGAAATTTTCCCCTTCGATCAAATGAACAGCAATTACAAACCATGGGCTGGGGAGCTACATCCTAATATATTTGCTCCAACAGTTATGCCCGGTTTCGATACTCGAATGGTAACTAAATATTCCATCTAATAGCTTCAACTATTTTAGAAATGTTTTGAATTCTAAGCACATACTTCCTTACCCAGAAAGATCTGTAGCAGTCATATACTTTATTTCCTTTTTTGATATTTTCATAGCTTAGAATCGCATTCGTATTCAAGCTCTCCCCGAAACTATCCACTTCTTTGCTCCCTAGAAGACTAAACAATGTATAAGCGATTGATATAAAGAAAAAATATACTTACCTTGTCTTACTCCACTTGTAGTTTTACCTTCATCTGTGGGTCACAAGCAACACACCGTAGTGCCATTCATTAAAATTATGCTAGACGTTTCTTGAAAATGCACAGGTCAACCGATGTAAAGTGTTTTCATCAAGAGAAAATGAACTAAGAAAAGGAATCCCCGTACCCCATCATGTGCACACTTTGATGCTATTTTTAGAATCATTGATGCTATTTTTAACTCGTTACCATGCCCGCGCGATAATCATGCTTCATTTAATGCCTCGTTTTAGGACACGAAAAGCGACAAAAACACAGGGTTTTGTTTACTGCAATACTAGAAGCCGCCTACCCTCAAAAAATCAACCAATCAGGTTCTTCGCTCAAAATATCTCCAAGCTAAAAATAGCATCAAACTGTGCACATGATGGTTACAAGGCTATATAGGTAGGATTCCTTCTCTTAGTTCATATTCTCTTGGTTTTCATATATTACTGCAAATTTGGACGACCACGTGGACATTTTGATATAGACCCTAACATAAAGAGATAAAAGGGGGGGGGGGGGGGGGGTGGGTGGTGAGCAATTCTTAGTCGTGGGGGGACTTCTAATAAAAGACCTTTTTTGATAGACAGTAGTCATACTACTATATGATAAAAAAATTAGCAATAAATGGAGAGGCAATATTGAGAATCATTAAAGTTTATTGTTAGTAAACTATAAGAGGCGATATATTTTTGCTGCAAGCTTTTTCGGCCTCAATTTGTCGAACTGTATGCAAAAATATATGTTGTGTATAATTTTTTTTCCTTCTTTTTCAGAAGATTACTAATTTATTCATATATATATAATATTATCACCTATTTTAGAACATACTATTAAAAAGCTATAAAAGACATTGCAATAAGATCAATAATCTAGTTACAATAAAATTGTCATTAGATGACATTTTGCTTTGGTAACTTAAAATATGCCGTATTTCGATCAGCCAGTCACCAATACCTACAAAGCTAATGCAGACCAGATGATTGCAGGAATCTTCAAACGTTAAACATAAGGCATGAATTTTCTTTCTTAATAATATAGAGGATGTTACATGGGCGCGCGGAGATACGAATTTTATCTTTGAGTGTTCAATTGATATCTAAATTGAACACGAGAAGATAAAATTCGTATCTCCAAGCGGCCATGTAATGTTCTTTTATTATATAGGTATCGATGAAATTTAAATAAAACAAAAGCTCAAAAATGCTTTATTAAAATACGTTACTATGTCAACAGCGATATCTTCACGTTTGAAAGATATAGTATCTTCCACTGGTGAAAGATATCAAGTTTTCGACACTAGAGAAAACCTGGTATTTCATCGATATCTATATAAGAAATATAAATATTAAAAAAAGTGTAATTAATTAATTGCTTGAGGATGCCTGCATAAAGTGAGACTGTTACTGCAATTAAATAATATAAAATTAGGCCATCAAGACATGTTGTAACAGCAGTTAAAAGATGAAGATGTTTCTTTTTACCTATCATTTTGGGCAGAAACAACTTAATTTTTTTGGGTGACCAACTTTTTTCAAATATATGCTTACCTCATATTAAAAAAACACAATTCATAAAAAACTTTACTCGAACTATTCGATAATTAATGCGGTATCGGCTCAGAATTTTTTCTTGTAAGGCCTCAAACTGAAGTGTTCGAAGACTCATATACTGTAACCAATACGATATTCAAGTGGATTGTTATCAAAAAAAAAAAAAACTTTTTTTAATTTAGAACACATTTTAGCATTTTTGAAAAATGAATTTGCATTTCTATTATTTTTTTAAAAGCTTCATTTCTTGTTTATTTTTAGCCTACAAGAAGGAAGGAAATTTGATTTCCAATTATAATGGCCTTCTGTTGACGGGTTACCGTGTTAAGGTAATAAGTTCAATGTACCCAAGGCAGCCAAGATCCTCCCTGATCACTGCTGTCTACTCCATCTTCTTGTTCGTTACTGTTTTTGTTATCAGAGGTTTTTGGATGGTTTATTAAAGGATGTTTTGGATTGGAAAGTCAGCTGGTTTCTCGTCATTCAGAGAATTTAGTGGTACATCAGCCGATTTATCCTAAGGTGGAAAAAAAGTATTACTAAATGATATAAATGTAAGTAAATCTCGTTGTTCACCAAGTGAATGATAAGCCTCCAGTTTCGGGAGTTTTGTGTTGCTCAGTCTAAACCCCAATTTTAGTTAGACTATTTATGCTTTCCAAGAACGCCGGAGGGGGAGGGTTGGGAGTCTCTAGTTCCCCTAATAGGTTACTATCAATAGACGTCACTTCCGGTAATAATTGAATTTTGACGAGGGGGGGGGGGGGGGGAGGGGGGGGTCAATTAACATTCACTGGCTTGGAGGGTCTTGGAAGTTGTATGTTTTTCTTAATTCCAAGTGTCAGGCAATAGAGATACTCAGATACATTACTTTTAGAAATGTTTTGACATGTTTTGACTTCACATTTGCTAATTGCATATTAATTACCCCCCAGTCAACTGCAAGAAAAGTCATGTGATCGATAGTAAGCAATCATTTTGCCGCCATGTGGAATTACTTATTTTCTATTCATGCTGAATAAATATAATATAAACTTCATAAACTTTTTTCGGCTCTTCTCGGTAAATTAATCATAATAAAATACGGAACAATCCAGTTCTTTCAATTAACGCAGACCAACGAACCCAGCAGTCCAAAATTTCGAAGGCAGAAAAACTTTAATGCAATAAATATGTTGCAAATGCCCCTTCAAAACACTGGAAAAATGAGTAAATGAGTCTGTAGTAAAGAAACAATGACAAGAATAATAATATACGAACTCGAATATGGTGTATTTAAAGTAATCCGGGCATGTTCATTGTAATTTTATTATTTTCCTAAAAACAATGCAAAGCAACCTTCTTTTTGTTTTTATTGACTTTAGCATACACGGGTTCCACGTTAGATTTCACTTTCTTTGAACTGGATGTCTCATCACGTGTTGGTTGTTGTACTGTTTTAGAAGTGATAACCGGTTTGTAGCCAGTTTCTTCCACGGTGGCATAATCAGCATTGCTTGCAGATATGTTAATTACGCTTCTCACTCGTATTGCATCAACTGGTTCTCCATACGGACCCTCCTCCACCGACTGATTTTGCCTTCTAACAAAGTCGTATATATAATGAGTCAATAAAAAAGTAATAACCAACATAACTAACTATTCGTCAATCAAATCAACCAAAGCCTGAATGGACCTTTCTCAAAAGCATCGTGAATGTGAGGCTAACATGAAAATACAAAAGAAATCAACCTTTTTCTCTATCAAATTTGTCGCATTTCTTTCGTATTTCCATGACGTTATCCTTGCATTCACGATGCATTATCCTAATAAAAGGGTCCATTTTTAATCAAGTAATTAATCAATTATTCGCCAACCAGCCAACCAATGAAACCTAATTAGGTATAAAGTAATCGATGAATCAAATAAAAAAAAAAAAAAAGCTTTTGAAACTTGAAGAATCCTACTCAACTACAATGCACTGCGCGGGCAGAAAACAATGAAATGCTATGCAATGCGCTTTTTTTTTCTGCCAGGAAAATGGTGGTTTGTAGGTGAAAGTTGAGTTAACAATTCATGATTCGATTCGCTGTTGTCCTAGTCAGAACTATAATTGTTCTAAAAAAACATCCAGTTCACTTCTATTACACAACGTCATATACTTATAAAAAGTAGAACTTGGCAGAACCTACAGGTCATGGGCTACAGACTGTGTACCTGGAAGCAAAAGAAAAAAATCACAGTTATGGTATGAAAATAGTTTTTTTTCACTTACACATGTGTTACATTCCCATTAGTTTCCCCTTATAAACGAGCAGTCGTGTTAAAATGAACCACAGTATTAAAAAGTGCACCTAGATACAGGCAAAAAAAAAAAAAAAAAAAAAAAAAAAAAGAAGCGAATTAGCTAATAATGTTGACTGTTGCTGGATCTAAATCAAATATTCCTTAATATAGAATTTTTACAACCATGGTCCCACTTTTTGACCCCTTGAGCATGCGCTTCTAAAGGAGCAGTAGCTCTTGAAGCGTGTGTCCAACCCTATTTTAATACTTTTGTTTTGGGTCACTCAATGCAAGCGAATTCGCAAAAGGTTATAGCACCTAGCTTGAAGATGTGGGAATTATTATTATTATTATTTGGCTTCACTTCCTGTAACGTGTACTTTATTTATCACTCACTTACCCTTGTCCATGTCACGTTTTGACTTTTTCCGTTTTCTTGAAAAGAGAATAAAAGCCAGTATTAACGCAACCGTGACCAGAGAGCAAACGACCACTATGATTATGAGTAGCCAATCAGGACCAGATTGAAGAATGGATTCGTCTGAAATATCAAAGAAGCACAATCATATGTTATCATGTACTTATAAGTCATGTACTTGATACTAAAGTAATAGAATTAATTTGTAATTAAAGAAAGCCAAGTTAAGATATTTTGTTCTGCCTTGTCGATACCCCGAGAGGCTAGCACTATCTTGTTTATGATCCCCTCAATATGTGTAGCTAGTTTCTCTTCTTTGTGTGATCCCCGCACCACCCCCCCCCCTCCCCCTCCCCACCTTCCCCCCATCTCACATTGATAAAAGACAATAATATTATATAGCTTATAGTTATAGTTATATATTTATATAGCTTCAGTTGTCAACACCAATCCAAACCACGCTTGTCTAACCCTTCTTGAATATATTGGATTTCTTCCGGGGCATTTCACACAAGCGCTTGTTTCTTGGTTTCGATTATTGGGTAGGGTCACGTGTTGACCTTGTTGCATTCTAGCTACTCGGTTGCAACAGACCCTTTGCATGTGACTTCAAAGGATCTCAATATGGAGGACAAAACAAAATAATTTTAATCGCCTGGGAATTGGGAACCTAATGGCTTGTGTGATGCTAAAGGCCTATTTTTATAAGTATTCCTTTGTTTTCAAAAATCATTTCCACACCACCACATGTAACAAAAGGCAATTACTCTGACCAGCTAAATAATAATATAATAATATAATCTTTCTATATAGATACAATAAATAAGTTCCAGAATGCTATTACATTAATTCATACTGAAATGGTCGACTATGCTGATGCTTGTGCTAAGATTTTCTTTTGTGAAGTGAGCAACATCATACAATCCATCCATCCTTCTATCCCTCAGTTGGTCAATACACATGTAATCCAGGCTATTACTGACCAAAAATAAATGATGATCATTTTGATCATATAGTAAACATACCATTACTTTTACTTTCTTTTTTCTTGCAAAATGAAACGGATTTGCGTTGAAAAGCTAAAAAATTCAGAATAATTGATATGACAAAAAATATATAGTCAACCATATAATCCCCTGACAGCCCTTGAAACGCCAACCAATCATCCACCCATATATAAATAAGAAATCAAGCAATATCTAGAAAAATAATTAAGCAAGCAGGCAAGCAGGCAAGCAGGCAAGCAGGCAAGCAAAAAAACGTTCTGTTAAAAACATACCTTCTACTGTTATTGAAGGACTTTTGACGTCTGCAACAACATTCGATGCCACACAGTAGTACTGTGATGTACTATTTTTACAGTCTTCATTTTGTACAAGTAACGTTCCATTTGCCGCTTCAACGGTTGTATTTTTTAATTAGTCATACCAAGTAATATTTGGTCTTGGGGCCCCTGTGGCTTTGCATTGCAGTGTAATGCTATCGTTCCTCATTGTAATTCGATTTTCTGGATGATCTACTATAGTTGGTGGTTCTGTGAATAGCGTTTTTATAGATATCATTAGTTACAAGTCTATATATTTTTACTTTTCAATTCATTAGAGTGAAATCTATTGCATAAATAACTGATAAATAATAATAAATTAAAGATCCTAAATAAAATAAAAGTTACAGCATTAAAAGTAATGCTTATTAATCAATAACATTACTTACCATTTTGAACTTTTTTATTTAGGATTTAACTTACGATAGATCGGCATTTTGAGGTATATTTCTTTTCCTTGTCCATATTTGTTCTTCGCAATACAGCCGATAGTAAGATACGTCCCATTATTTGGTGTAGTAATTGTGACATTACCATCAGACGAATTTAGCATTGTTATATTTCCTTGTTTGATGGAGTAATTTGCTGGCGGAGATGCGTCTGCATTACAGAATACTTCAAATGTTTTATTTGCTGTTGCAAATTTCATATCCGTTGTCAGCTTTGTATTTATTGGTTGATATTCTGCATAATAATAATAATAATGACAAGATAGCACAAGTCACAAGATATCGGAAACAAATTCTCAGGTCTCGACGCTGAGACCATTCGAGTGTTCAACCATCTGCCATGCTTAGTAAGTAAGCCCTATATAAAAATGTTGATCTAAATAGCAGAAGGTACATACAGCTCTCTTCTGTTTACTCTACCTTCCTCCCTGTTTATTAAATTGATGTCTTTGTGTACCTGATCATTAGCCTGCCGAATCTGATTGGCTAAAAACAATCAGCCAACCATCGATAGCATGCAAGGTTGTATAAAAAAGATACCTGCAGCATTTTTCTTCTGCAGATAATAAATTTATCGTGTATAAGTTAACTTAAGGTTTAAGATACATTTTAAAAAAGGGTTTGTTTTCATTCGTTGGCGAGTTAGTTGTCTTCACCTTCTTTCTTTTTCATTTTTATTTCTTTGTTAATTGTTGTTCAAAATATGGACGATGAAACCTAACAAAAACCCCTCTCTACATTGACACACAACTTATCAATTGTATTAAATTTTACTATACAACTCATAGCATACCTGTCACTTCAAGGGACGTACAATTAGTCTCTTCCCCAAAATCGTTTGACACGTGACAGCAGTACTTTCCTCCTGATTCTTTACCAGTGATGTTGAATGACGTCACACTGGAATTAGCTATCGTTCTGTTGGTATCCTTGCGTATCCATGTAACACGAGGTGCTGGATATCCAGAGGCATTACATCTTAATGTTATTGAATCTCCTTGTTTGCCATAAAGGTTTGAGGTCAGGTAGTTGATACGAGGCAAAGCTAAAAATAAAAATACGGCGAAAATAAACATTGGGTTTGCTCATGCTAGTCAAGTGTAATAGTCAAATTCGATATTCTGATAGAGTTGTCAAGAACAAAACATTTCGAGTCGAGGCTCCAGGGGAAACAATAATGTAATCGTAATTGTTCTTCTGTTTCGCTGGAGCGTTGACTAAGATTGTTTTGTGCTTGATGATGGCTAAACCAGAATATCGAACGTTGACTATTATAGCAATTGGTAAAAGTTGGCGAATATTTGTCATGTAGAACCTGTAAAGGATATGCGCTGTAGCAGTTAAATGGTTTTTATGTATAATTTAATTTTGCTGATTTAATTTAATTTTCTTGATTTTCGTTGAATATATTTATACTCGATCTATGATTTGGCTTTGCGAATTTCTGTATGCTTTGTTGTGGATATACATATCTAATTATTGAGTCGTTTGACTTCATTCATTTGTTTTGACGATATAATAAATTGTTTTATTATATAATTAACTATGAAATATCTATTTTTCTCTATTTCGAAAAATTGATATCTTCACACGTGAAAATAACATGTTATTTTCACGTGTGAAAATAACACCACTGCGATGGCTATTCAAAAATCCACGGAAAGAATTGCCTGAAAAAGCCAAAACATACTTCATTGATAATAATTATATAATAAAAAGAATATTACATGGGCGCTTGGGGATACGCAATTTATCTTTTCGTGTTGAAAATCTCTCAGGAGTGAGCGCAGCGAACGAGTGAGAGATCTTTTCAACACTCGAAGATAAATTTCGTATCTCCGCGCGCCCATGTAATATCCTCTATTTATCATATGACCCGTACGGCCCTGCTCGCGCGCTCTAATAAAACCATTGGAAAAAGTCAAGTGATGGGGGCCGGACGGGTTGACGTAAGCGGGCCGGAAAAACCCGTCCGGCCCTGCTCGAATCCGCGCGCTTTCTTTTTCTTAATTATTTTATTTTCGTGAGGCTCATATGATAAAATGCTTATTGACTGAGTTAGGTCGGGCCGTACGGGAAATATTTGGCTCTCGGTCGACATGATCGCGAGCCAAATATTTTCCCGTACGGCCCTCCCACTCAGTCAATAAGTACATAGTATCCGGAACATTGATTCAAAAAATAAAACTCAAGTCAGTTTCAGGAAGTAAACAATTGCGCTGGTGTCAGAATAACTAAAGAACTGAACCTAAGGTTTGTTGTCATTAAACATGCTGGGGTATGCAAAAATAGATTCAATATTTAACAATTATTCGCCGAAGGCGAAGTGAATATCGGGGAATAATAAGTCTGAGGTGAATAATTGTTTTATTATAAATACACAGGTGATTCTTTCAAAAAAGAAAAAGAAGGAAATAAAAGGCACATTTAAAATTAGGAAGCAGCAACAAAGCGGCTGGCCGCCATTTTGGATTATCGCTGGAGGCGATTATCGCGTAATAATCTGAGTTTCTCGACCAATCAGCGCGCGAGATTTTCAATAATCATCTGTGTATTTATACTAAAACGTTTTACTCTCCTATGAAGCCAGTGTAATTCTTCAATTAATCAAGGGAAAGTCAAAATTGGCCGCGAAGCACAGACACCGGAAACCAAGTAAATGCCTAGAGAATTTTTAATATCTTTGTGGCTTGACTTTGCTTTGATTTAATTATATTATTGTTTGTTTTTTGTTTTTTTAGTATTATTTGGACATTTTCCGCTCTTTCAATAAACGTTAACAGTTTGTAAGACCAGATTGCTTGCTTTGTCCTCCGACAATGTATGTACGCTTTAAAATATCACTACCAGCCTTCACTGGTAGGCATTCCTTTAAATTATCTTCAATGTGTATGGACGTTGGAAGAATATAGGTAGGTTTTGAACATTTTCATTCTTTCGACGGAATTGGATCCTAAATGAATTGTAATCTGCGAGTCATATTGAAAACAGCCATCCACAACATTACAAATGCAGAAAAAAATGTCAATCTGATTGATGGATTTTGTCCTATATCTAAAAAACACATGTAAATCGCTAACGAATCTTCTACAACAGCTCCGTCAAAACCCAAGAACAGTGGCGGCTATGACACATCAAAGCCAAAATCTTGCGCATACGCAGACAAATTTTAATCATGCTAGCATTTACGTATTCCAGCATCCAGTGTTGGTCCCATGCTGTATAAAAAAGACAAAGTTTACCTTGATTGACGTAACAACATTACGTAGGGAGGTAATAAAGAATTCGGGATTGCTGGATTATCAACTACTCACCATATATGACGAGAATTGTGCAGTTATAGTGTTTATCATGATCACATTCAACCTCACAGCAATATGATCCACTTTTAATTTTATCAACATCAGGGATGATAATTGTCACATTTGATCCACCAATAACAGAGAAATGAGGAACTACACTTTTCAACGCATAATAATTTTGTTTATTTGCGTTTCGAGAGAACATATGACTATTGTTGTAATATATTCTAGACGAACCAAAGTCATTACATTCGTAATACCACTTGATGTGAACAGTAGAGCCAACATGTCCTTTCGTACTTTGCGAAGGTAGTGAAATCCACTTGAACCCATCTGTTGGACACAACGTTTAAACATCAAATAATGGCAAATACCTCGTGTAAGTAGTATAGGGAATGGGGGTTCCAGCGCAATCTCAACACGGGGTAAGACCCGCGTCAAAAATCCACCTACGGACGACCCCCACTCCAAGTGTGGTTGAGGGCAACAGCGCACTTAAATATGTTAGTCTATATATGGAGTGCGAAGAATGTAAGAAGTTCGTTAACGACTTTTGCATAATTTGTCTAAGACCTAAAGTTATCGTACCTAAGCCAGAACCCTTTTGGTGTTGTGGTAAGAAAATGCAAATAGAAGACGACACGTCAGCACAGTGTTACGAGTGTGGTAAGAATATTCGTAATGCCGTACCAAATGCTACCAGAGAGCAGTATTACGCCAATGGAGGTCGTAAGAAAACGCCATATAAGAGAATAAAATACTTCAGGGACTGGATGAGTCATATCCAAGGTTTACATCCGATATATTTAAGCGACGAAGTAAAGAAGAAAATCATAGACCATTTAGAAGAGCCAACCCCACAAAGTCTACGGAAAACGTTGAAAAAATTAAAGCTAGGGAAATATTACAAAGCTATTCCCTATCTTTTGTCTGAAATTACCGGTAAGTCTATTCCTGAGGCTTCTGATATGACAAAAGCCGAGTGGATGTTTTGTCGGCTGAATAAGGATATTCCTTATTATCCTGACGTAATTTACGAAATATTTTACAAAATAGACCCCAACCACCCCCTGTTAGGATGGATTCCGAGTAAATAAAAATGCAAAACTGGCGTTTATTTTGCCAGAAACCCCACTGGGGAATGCATCGCGCAGAACACCAAGCTATCCCCAGTGGGGTTTTTTGCATTTTGGGCTTACGGGGCTTATTTCATCCCGCGCCAGAGGCCCTCTAGTACATACACATATATCTTTCTTACGACCCACCAGAGGGTGAACTCCGGACAGCGTCCCGAGACACCCCCTGACTTTTCCAACTTTTCCTCGCGAAACCCCCCATCGCGGGGTTGAATCGCACTTTCTACCCCTCCCCCCACGGTTGCTGTGAGTGGGGGAGGCTTTCTTTTCACTCACAGCAACCGGTCCAAATGCATCTACAGCGAGGCTCGAACTCGGGACTTTAGGCCTCCCCAGCCCCAAAGTCCACGATCACAAGCGAACGCCAGACACATCTGGACGCTTATGTATGTGAAAATTATTATATTTAATCTGCATATTTTCTAGACTGACGTTCGATATGTAAATAGAATCCCGTCACGCTCTTTTCGAAGCAGATGTTTACTGAGCAAGCTTTCTTTGAAGCTCTTCTTTTGCCTCCTGGTAGATCTTTTTGCGAGATTCCTCGGAAAGATCTTTTGCGATTGTTTTTTTATTCCTTATGTCCGTCTTTAATTTCTCGTATTTGTCTTCTTCGGCCAGAATAAGCGAGAATTCTACGTCGTCTATCTTTCTGTCACGCAAAGCCTTTGAGACAAGATCGGTAATAGTATTTACTTTAGCCCTAGATAGAGCTATTGTCGTGTCATGCTTGGATATTTTCGTGGATAGCTTTTCATAATGCCCGTAGCAACAGCCGAAATGATACCACAAGCTGCCCCAACGCCGGCCAAAGGAACCCCAACGATTATTCCCGGCCCAGTAAGCGAAGTAGCAACGCCAGAGCCCGTTAACACAACAGATATGGATCCTGAAGTTATCGCAATCTTATGTAGCGTACTCCGGGCTCTAACGTACTTTTTTCTAACTTTTTCATAGTGTTTTGCCTGCCCTTCCAAGTAAGCCAGGATTAAGTTCGCTTTATTCAGACGAAAGTTTTCGGCGTTTAGTTCGTTAGGTGTAGTATAGGGAACATCTGGGTACAACTGAGGTGCTGATGGTATAACATCCATTATATATACTAATGTACGACGCTTTTGGGAATGATATTGAGGAGCAGCCACATCACGACAACCGGGATTACTGGAACTGGAGGGCCTTTAGGAAGATGTTTCCGCATGCAGACCCTAGTAAGTTCGAAAGGAGACCCGATGGGATTTACTATAACGGCTCTAGGATGTACAGCAACGAGGATTTGAAACCTACGCTGGTCGATCAGATAGACAATCAACTGAAGAATTCTGGTTATATCGAACATAAGCCCGTGCAAGGTTGGTCAAAGGAATTATTGCTTGGTACCGGTACTTATCCGATACCCGCGGTTTCATTTGATGAACATCCAAGTTTGGATTTGACATTGAACATGCGGATCTCTAACAACCATTCCTTTCCGTTAAAGGTGCGAGATATCTTCAAAAACGTGCCCATTAATCATACCACCGCAAAAGAAGCCCACGAATGGTTAAGTGGTCCTAACATGCGTTATTGGCCGCAGCAGCTGAACTTTGCGGTTTGGTGTGCCACTAGCGGCTGTGGGGTAAGCGCAAACTTGATGAAGAATTCGATATTTATGTTTCACTTTCACTTCACGGTTAGAAGAATACTGCATGAGATGGGCGTTACTGCATTACCGGGAGATGCTGCGTTCTATCCAAGGGATAATAAATACAGCGTGCCGGCTTATGATAGACTTTGTAAGGAGTTCGGTGTTGTAGTGAAGGATTTCCGATGCACTACCGGTGCTAACAATGGTTTGGGGCACATTTGGGCTTATTGGGGGATTGGTGGGCACGAGCTAAGCAACAGGGAAGTTCATGCGCTGCAGTTGCGATGGAACACGGGATATCATAAGGAAACTCACGACAGTAGCACCTTCTTTGAACCAAACGCTAAGACCACTAAGGAAGTTAGAGACGGGCCTCTGTTTAAAGACGAGGGCGGTAAGTATGCAGGGGCTAACCCGCTGATTATTAAGATTACCAACGACGAGCAAACGAAGCAATATCTTAATTTCATACCCCCAGAAGGCAAAGGACTAACCAAAGCCGGCCTTGCCCGTTTGAACCGCAGCATAGAAGCTTACGTGTATTCTATCCTTGGAGCCCAAGTAAATACCCGATCAAATATAATTGGAAATACCGGCGCCGCAGAAGAGACGCGAGCCGAAGCCTTGGTCTTATTCGAAAGTTCGATCTTGGAGGGTGATATTAGCAAGGGCGTACAGCGTTACCAACTAGCCATACAAAATTCCAAAGCAAGGTTGGACTATGCAGTAGCCCCGGGTTGTTGGTTAATGCCCAGTAATTTATCTATAAATACTGGTTCTGTAGTAGGATACAACAACAAACTTCAACGAGCTACTAAGGATATGAAGTTTGGGGTGAATGACGTGAACTCTGACACTCTTAGAAGGCACTTTGTTGAACAGCCTAAAAAAGTGCACCATACGCAACCCCCTAAGAAAGTGCAGCTAACAAAAGAAGTATACCGAGCGCCTAAAAAAGAAGAGGAATATGACCATAACTTACTAAAGGCCGGCTTAGCAGCTGCAAGTATTGGTTTGAGCTATTATATATGGCGATGAACAACCCTTACGTAACTGGAGTAGATTGTGTTTATACGACTTACACAGGCGAGAAAAAATACACCCAGGCGTCTTGGGTTGATGTCACGGGCATGTCCGTGAATTTGAACTACTCAGGAAAGAAGTTAATCCTTTGTAGTATTTGCATTGGCACGAGCAGCCATGCCAACGTCGGCTTTAGGTTCCTGGATGAGAATGGCGTACTGCAGCCTATGAGAAATAAGACAAACAACAGGGAGCCTGCGCATTTCTCCGTAGAGCCCAACCCAGCCAGCGCCGAAAATCTATCGGTTTGGACTTTCCACATGGTGGCCGATTGCCATGGGAAGGTAAAGCTGCAGATAAGAGTAGACGATACGGGAAAGGTTACGGTAAATAGCATAGAAAATCAAAGGGATACTATTTATAATCATAAGACCATTAGCACTCTTACGGTGATTAGTCTTTAAATATATGAACCCACACGCGAAGGAAGATTGGTTTCTACATTTTTTGGAGGAGAAGGACTACTTAGAACAGCATTGGCATGACACCGGGCTGTGGGTGAAGGTTGGGGGCCTGGGATTGATCGTGTGTACCATTAGCATTTCGACGGGGTATTCGTGTAATGTCGGGTTTAGGATCGTCGATGAGGATAACCACCCATTACTACCCTACAGAAAAAAAAGATAATAATAGGAACCCAGCTCATTTCTCGTCGGAGCCCCCACCGTTAAGCACAGAAGACTTAACGCCGGTAACTTTTCACATGATAGCCAATTGTCAATATGCGAAGCTTCAGGTTCTTCCCAACGACGTTGCCTACCTTCGGATAAATGCCGCCCCGTCAAAAGATCCTCCAACGGATGCTACTTGGAATCATAAGCCCATTAGCACCATGAGCGTGCTGCCGCTAGTTCCGCATTATCAGGGCGGCGCGAATACTATCTTTACTTATCCCCAGTCGAGAACGCCTCGGATGCCTGACGACGATAAGCCACCAGTAATACACAAGGATAAGATCAACCCTTCATCTTCTTCAGGAGTACCACTCCAATAGCTACGACTAATATCCAAATGTTATTCCCCACAAACTTTAGCAGTTCTCCGCCGGCCCTAAGTGCCAGGCCAAGAACGCTACCCAGCAGCCCAGGAAGACCGGCTGCCATCTTTTTTCCCAAGTCCGTTAGTCCATTGCCTAATTTCTTTACGCCCGCGCCTGTAGCCTTAAGGGAGCTAAGGATGACTCCTACTACGGTACTAATAGCAACCGCAAATGCCAGTGGAACGCCATACTTCAAAAGGGCTCTTTTTACCTTTTCCTTGGTGGTAAGCCCCAGCTCCTTTTCCAGCTTTTCCTTTTCCACCCGCAACTCCGCAAGGCGTACCTCTAGATCTTCCATTTCCTTTTGAGCAGCCTCCTTTTCTTCATCAGGGCGTTCTTGATCTTCGATTATTTCCCGCTGTCGTTCTATTTCATACTCCAAGTCTTTGATGGCTTGATCTCTCTGTTGAATTTGATCTGTTTTGGCATTGATTTCAGACATTAACATTCGCCTTTCTACCAAGGAGTCAGACATTTCAGCCCACAGGTTTTCCTTTTTTATGTCCAACGCCTGCAGGGTGAGATCAAGATCCTTTTGTAATTTATTCCTTTCACGTCGAATCTCATTCCTTTGATCTACCAGATCCCTTATGTCTTGCTCTTTGAATTCGACCTCCCTTCTATGCGCGTCGGCAAGCCGCTGGTTTTGCTTCATGTATTCCTCCTCCCTTTCTTCCAACGTTTCCCGCAGCGCTTCCGCTGAGGCGCCTGAGCCTTTAGCCTCCTCCAAGTCCCTTTGTGCTTTATCCCTTTCGCGCAAAGCTTTATCCAACTGGTTTCTCATTTCTACCATCCTTTCGTTACCGAACTTTTTTTCGGTATCGACAATTAGCTGAGTTTGCTTTGCGTATTCTTCCTCCCTTTCTTTTAACGTTTTTTGCAGTTCGATAGCGCGTTTTTCTAGCGCGACCTTTTCGTTCAGGGTCTCCAGCCGCTCTAAAGCGCTCCGGGTAGCCACTTGGAAGCCTTTTAATCTTGAGACGTCACCCCTAACGTCACCATTCTCATCAAAGAGGGGTTGTGGTTTCGTCCAGCGGTCTTTGTCAGGAAATCTCAGGTCTTGAACGCTTATGAGGACTTTGTTTCCGCGTTCTGTGAGCCTTACGTCGTCAGCATCGAAACGGGAATAACGCTGCGTTAGCTCTTGCATTGCCCACTCTACGGTTTCCCGCGCGGCTGCTTCCGGCTCGCCCATGTTTTGAAGCTCTATGTGCTCACGCGGAAACGTGTACTCGCGTGCTTTGGGATGTCTTAGGGCCTTTGCAATCCTATCCCTTAGGGAATCGTCGACTTGTTGGGTGGGAAGCAGCGGTTCTTCATCACCGTCGTTAATGTCAGCCTGACCTTCCTCAGTGGTGGGATCAAAGTCGGGGTCTGTTCCTTCTACTTCCATTATATATGATAAGCTCAAAGTTAAATCCCAACGTATTACCTAAGCAGGTTGGCGGACTGAAAGCAGAACGCACCTTTCACCGGGTCACCTTTACCCCCAGCAGCGCTAAGCCAGGGGAAACCCTGTACGTAGGCGTGCCCCGCCTAACGGATAACCTAGTCTTAGTACCTGGTACCTTGGCTTTGAGGTTTGACCTAGCGGTGCAGTCAAGCCCCACAGATGAAAGGATTATCGTTAACAACGTGGGTCGCAACATCGTTTCTAAGATGAGAATCAAGTTTGCTGGGGAATCCCTCTTGGATTTGAATAGGTACGACCTGTACACCACGTATAAGGATCTGTGGCTAACAGCCTTTGACCGTGCACAAAAGATAGAGCAGGGAATTGGAAGCGTCATTCTGCGTAAGGTTCGCACACCTACGAAAACGCAACCTACTGACGGCAGCGGAGAAACCGCAGTGGCAGACGCAAAGCGAATAAAGACCGCCTATGGTAGCAAGTATGTCATACCGCTGGACTTTGAAGTAATCACGAATCACGGTGTGTATTACCCAAGACAGTTATCCGAACTGCAGTTTGAAGTAACTTTAGCAGATGCTAATAACATCATTGGTGGGCTAAGCACTGCACTTACCACAACAACCCCATACTCTATTACCAACTTAGAGCTACAGTACGAAACGGTGTACAGCGAAGAGCTGGCCCGTAGCGCTGGCATGGAATATAGCTCCGGGAAGGCATTCCTTTACGACCACGTAGTAATGTATAAGACGTTTAGCTTCTTGGATAAGACGGATGAGGTTATCAACCAAAGCATTAACCTCCCCCGAAGAAGTCTCACGGGGTTAATGTTGGTGTTTGCCAAACCCTACGAGGCCGGTAAGCGCGACTCCGAAGCCTTTCACAACCCCAACATTACTAACGTCGGCGTGAATATCAACGGAGTCCCAAACAAGGTCTACTCCCAGGGGATAAAGCCCGCAGACGTGTACAGAGAGGCCATGCGCAAGTTTGGCGACCAAATTAGCCCTGAGGAATTCTTTAAGGATAAGTATGCGCTGTGGATTGACATGCGCACCATTAACGACGAAGACCTACATGGTCAGGGTTTACGTCTAGTAAATACGCAGGATGGTATAACATTGGAGATCAAACGCACCAAGAATGCCTCCGCGGGCGACGGTGATAAAATAAACTGCTACGTCTTCGTCGTCTCTGACGCGCAACTGAGCGTAGAAATGAATCAGCTAAAGAGCGTTGCCTATTGATCCACTCGCTCATCCTTTTGATAAAAAAATATCGTTGGTATATAATGCTTCGCGTATTCGAAAACAACGAAACCAAACTGCAATGCATAGTGCAAGGCGATAAACTATACTTCAAAGCAAAGGAAGTGGCGCTGGCGTTGGGTTACGAACGCCCAAAAGATGCAATTAAGGTGCATGTTCGTGAAAAGTATAAGGTAAAGCTTAGCGAACTTAGAGTGGAGGTGAATCGCCTCCCCTCGTATTCACAGCCTAATTCCCTGTACGTAACCGAATCTGGGTTGTATCAACTAATATTTAGCTCTAAGATGCCAACGGCAGAGACATTCCAGGATTGGGTCCTCGAGGACGTTCTTCCCGCATTGAGAAAGACAGGTAAGTATGAAATAGAAAGGCGGTTCGATAGTCCTAACAAGTTAGTCTTCAAAATGGAAAATGAGTTTGACCTGCATAAGAAAGTCGTGGACTACATACGCCGCTTCTACCCACAGATGCTCATAGCGCCCGGCTTAGGGGAATTGCAGGATTCTGACAGCAAACGCATAAATTGCTGGCAGAAGGGTTATCAAAGGGGTCAACCCGACCTCTTAATACTGAACGCGCATTTAAGGTATGAAGGGCTTTGCATCGAATTAAAGACGCCGAAAGGAAATGGCATACTCTCCGCAGACCAACGCAAGATAATTTCGCAGTATGACGCGAATGGTTACCTGACCATGGTTAGCAACGATTATGACGTCATCTGTCGTGCCCTTAGCAACTACGCGGAAGGCATCCGTATTCCCTGTCGGTGGTGCTGCAAACGCTTCAAGACTACGTAGACAAGGGCAACGCATTTAAGAATATTTCATAGATATAATGATCGTCAACCAAATACACTGGCGTGACCTGATTTGCGGTAAAGCATACGAAATAAAAAATACGTCGTCTTCGAAGACATCGACCGTTTACGGTTAGTCCTCAAAGACTTAGAAGGTAAGGAATATTCCCTTTGGGCGCCGGATTGCGTGCGGTACGTAATTCAGGGCGAGGAATTCACCCACTTACGCAGCTATGGTAAGGTAAATGGCCGATGGAAGTTTGACATTGAAAGAAGAGTTACTCCATCTCCTCTTTGTAGTTAAGCGCGTCTGCTAAAGTCCGCTGCGCTTTAGGATCCGCGGAGCACCAATGCCCCACAAAGGATCCTTCGGAGAATACCCTGTCGCAATGAAGGCAGGTGTATTTTTACGCGGCTTACGAGGGGTAATGCAGTCGGCAGGTAGTTCGCACGTAATACGTCCATATATTGAAAGGGTGATTAGGGCGCCCCCAAAGAATGCCGTGACGTAGGCTACCATATACTTAGGGGACTCTGCAAGGCCCCTTTAAAGGGGTCTTTATTTTTATTTATTATTATTCATTATCCTTAATAATAATAAATAAAAATAAGGATGGGATTTGAGACTCTTTGCGCAAACCCTACCTTACTATTAAAGGCCCCAAGAAATGCTATTTCAAAAGTGTCTCAGAATGTTAACAATAAGGTTAAATCTTTGTTAAGTATGTGTGGAAACTATTTCAAAGAGTGTCTCAGAATGTTAACAATAAGGTTAAATCTTTGTTAAGACACCCCGGAAACTATTTCAAAGAGTGTCTCAGAATGTTGACGTTTAGGTTAAATCTTTGTTAAGGCAGTTGAAGATATGTTCCTCTTCTCTAACACAACCACAACGATCGCACTCCTGCCTCCAATACTCCCTTTTAGTCCACGGAACGCCTTGGGCGCGTTCAAAAGAGGGAAAGTACGGACTACTTCTTATGGTAATCTATGCGATTCCTTAAGTAATCCTCTTTATGCGGGCAGCGACACATCAAATCCGCACATTGGTAGCAATCCACGCCTTCCAAGTCATACGCCCCAAAGAGAAACCTATAATTCACTTCATGCGTTCTCCGGTGCGTCTGTAAACGTTGACGACTACTAAGTATCTTATTACAGAAACTACACTGTCTGGTTCGATTACAGACGCCCCTTTTCAGATGCTGCTGCATTTCGAAGGGGTTGTGGAATTCCTTATTCCCACAAATGCGTTTATCCTGATGTTGTTGCATCTTTTGAACGGTGCTGAATTCCTTACCGCAATCCTTACAAGCGCGGCTAAGGGGTTTCTTTGTACAAACGCCGCGACGAACGTGGTATTGAAGTCTTTGTTTGGTGCTGAACACCTTCTTACACAACGAGCAGTCCATATATACTTAACAATATCTTAGCCTCCATTTAACATCCTTAACAAAGATTTAACCTAAACGTCAACATTCTGAGACACTCTTTGAAATAGTATATATACTTAACAAAGATTTAACCTTATTGTCAACATTCTGAGGCATTTTTTGGAATAGTTTCCAGGCATCCTTAACAAAGATTTAACCTTATCGTAACATTCTAAGACACTTTTGAAATAGTTTCCAGGCATCCTTAACAAAGATTTAACCTTATCGTAAACATTCTAAGACACTTTTGAAATAGTTTCCAGGCATCCTTAACAAAGATTTAACCTAAACGTCAACATTCTACAGGGGATATCGCATGAAGTCCTTAACGGACTCCTTAGCCCACGTTGCCATCGTTATCAGCGCGCCAAACCGTTCTGCACGCTTCAGACCGCACATTTCATCGTACAATTCCTGCACGCGCTCTTTAAACCGATCGATCTCCTCCCTTTGCATTTCTATGGTGTCTCTTTTATCTTTTGCGTCGGTGGCAATCCTTCTTACTGCGTCCACTGGGTCCATCGTATATATAATGGATCCGAACCATATTCCTTGTAACGCTCTGATCGTAGGACCCACCGGCTGCGGAAAGACCCAGTTCGTGGTAGAGCAGCTATTAGGACCCTTTAGATACCGCTTTGACTACATAGTGCTGCTTTGCCCCACCTACGTGAACAACCGCACCTGGACGGGCATAGGAGTGAAAGACGACGACTTCTTCGTAGATATATTAGACCCTAACGAGTTATCCAGCCATTTGAAGTTCTGGCACAAGCAATTCCCTAAAGATACACAGACTTTACTCATATTGGATGACATCGCTCTGCGGGGACGACGTTAAAAAGACGCACCTCCGACTTAGTGAAGCTCGCCTTTAGCGGTAGACACGACAATATCAGCGTTTGGTTGCTCTCGCAGCAGCTTACCAGCGTCTCTAAGCCTTTTAGGGAAAACATAGAGTTCACTTGTCGTATTTTATACGCCGAGTCAGGAGTGACCTGGAAAACAATCTCTCTGGACTACGGCGGTGAGATATCCAAGGAACAGTTACCACGAATACATGCGGCATTTAAAAACGCACCAACATTCCAAATGATCTTCTCTTTGGAGGTTTCCCTACACGGTTGGAATCTACTGATTCCTAATGTATATGGATATGAGCAGCTCTTAGATGAAGTCCCCACACAGTAGATGAAAGTAACCAAAGGAACACTACAACATCCTTTGTGTGTTCATCTGGAAAGTGTCCAGACATATGATAGGCAGGACCTGACCCGAGCAAGTTAATCAGTTGCAGCAGCGGCCACACCGTGTGCGGGC
>WHPX01000103.1:0-195574 GCA_011057435.1 Actinia equina | reverse complement strand
GCTCATGGTTTTGATCGATTTTAGCCAATTTTCACAACCTTTTGAAAAATTATGAATTATTTATGAGGGTTTAAAATAGGTCATTTTGGCCTAAAAGCATGGACTATAGCCCATGGTTTTGATCGATTTTGGCCAATATTCACACCTTTTGAAAAATTATGAATTATTTACGAGGGATACCAAATAGGTCATTTTGAGCCATTTTTGGCCAAAAAGCATGGACTATAGCCCCATGGCTTTGATCGATTTTGGCCAATTTTCACACCTTTTGAAAATTTATGAATTATTTATGAGGGATACAAAATAGGTCATTTTGGCCTCAAACCATGGACTATAGCCCATGGTTTTTGATCGATTTTGGCCAATTTTCACACCTTTTGAAAAATTATGAATTATTTATGAGGGATTTAAAATAGGTCATTTTGAGCCATTTTTGGCCAAAAAGCATGGGACTATAGCCCATGGTTTTGATCGATTTTGGGCAAATTTCAAACCTCTTAAAACATTATGAATTATTTATCAGGGATATAAAATAGTCATTTTGAGCCATTTTTGGCCAAAAAGCATGGACTATAGCCCATGGTTTTGATCGATTTTGGACAATTTTCACACCTTTTGAAAAATTATGAATTATTTATGAGGGATTTAAAATAGCTTATTTTGGCCTAAAAGCATGGACCCATGGTTTTGATCGATTTTGGCCAATTTTCACACCTTTTGAAAAATTATGAATTATTTATGAGGGATTTAAAATAGCTTATTTTGGCCCTAAAGCATGGACTAATAGCCCATGGTTTTGATCGATTTTGGGCAATTTTCACACCTTTGAAAAATTATGAATATTTATGAGGGATTTAAAATAGGTCATTTTGGCCTAAAACCATGGACTATAGCCCATGGTTTTGATCGATTTTGGCCAATTTTCACACCTTTTGAAAAATTATGAATTATTTATGAGGATTTAAAAAGGTCATTTTGAGCCATTTTTGGCCAAAAAGCATGGACTATAGCCCATGGTTTTGATCGATTTTGGCCAATTTTCACACCTTTTGAAAAATTATGAATTATTTATGAGGATATTAAAATAGGTCATTTGGCCATTTTGGCCAAAGCATGGACTATAGCCCATGGTTTGATCGATTTTGGCCAATTTTCACACCTTTTGAAAAATTATGAATTATTTATGAGGGATTTAAAATAGGTCTTTTGAGCCATTTTTTGGCAAAACCATGGACTATAGCCCATGGTTTTGATCGATTTTGGCCAATTTTCACACCTTTTGAAAAATTATGAATTATTTATGAGGGATATAAAAATAGGTCATTTTGAGCCATTTTTGGCCAAAAAGCATGGACTATAGCCCATGGTTTTGATCGATTTTGGCCATTTTCACACCTTTTGAAAAATTATGAATTATTTATGATGGATATAAATAGGTCATTTTGAGCCATTTTTGGCCAAAAAGCATGGACTATAGCCCATGGTTTTGATCGATTTTGGCCAATTTTCACACCTTTTGAAAAAATTCTTGAATTATTTATGAGGGATATAAAATAGGGTCATTTTGAGCCATTTTGGCCAAAAAGCTGGGACTATAGCCCATGGTTTTGATCGATTTTGGCCAGTTTTCACACCTTTTGAAAAATTATGAATTATTTATGAGGGATATAAAATAGGTCATTTTGAGCCATTTTTGGCCAAGAAGCATGGACTATAACCCATGGTTTTCATAGATTTTGGCCAATTTTCACACCTTTTGAAAAATGATGAATTATTTATGAATGATATAAAATAGGTCATTTTGAGCCATTTTTGGCCAAAAAGCATGGACTATAGCCCATGGTTTTGATCGATTTTGGCCAATTTTCACACCTTTTGAAAAATTATGAATTATTTATGAATGATACAAAATAGGTCATTTTGAGCCATTTTTGGCCAAAAGCATGGACTATAGCCCATGGTTTTGATCGATTTTGGCCAATTTTCACACCTTTTGAAAAATTATGAATTATTTATGAGGGATATAAAATAGGTCATTTTGAGCCATTTGTAGCCAAAAAGCATGGACTATAGCCCATGGTTTTGATAGATTTTGGCCAATTTTCACACCTTTTGAAAAATTTTGAATTATTTATGAGGGATATAAAATAGGTCATTTTGAGCCATTTTTGGCGAAAAAGCATAGACTATAGCCCATGGTTTTGATCGATTTTGACCAGTTTTCACAGCTTTTGAAAAATTATGAATTATTTATGAATGATACAAAATAGGTCATTTTGAGCCATTTTTAGCCAAAAAGCATGGACTATAGCCCATGGTTTTGATCAATTTTTGCCAATTTTCACACCTTTTGAAAAATTATGAATTATTTATGAGGGATATAAAATAGGTCATTTTGAGCCATTTTTGGCCAAAAAGCATGGACTATAGCCCATGGTTTTGATCGATTTTGGCCAGTTTTCACACCTTTTGAAAAATTATGAATTATTTATGAGGGATATAAAATAGGTCATTTTGAGCCATTTTTGGCCAAGAAGCATGGACTATAACCCATGGTTTTCATAGATTTTGGCCAATTTTCACACCTTTTGAAAAATGATGAATTATTTATGAATGATATAAAATAGGTCATTTTGAGCCATTTTTGGCCAAAAAGCATGGACTATAGCCCATGGTTTTGATCGATTTTGGCCAATTTTCACACCTTTTGAAAAATTATGAATTATTTATGAATGATACAAAATAGGTCATTTTGAGCCATTTTTGGCCAAAAAGCATGGACTATAGCCCATGGTTTTGATCGATTTTGGCCAATTTTCACACCTTTTGAAAAATGATGAATTATTTATGAGGGATATAAAATAGGTCATTTTGAGCCATTTTTGGCCAAAAAGCATGGACTATAGCCCATGGTTTTGATCGATTTTGGCCAGTTTTCACACCTTTTGAAAAATTATGAATTATTTATGAGGGATACAAAATAGGTCATTTTGAGCCATTTTTGGCCAAAAAGCATGGACTATAGCCCATGGTTTTGGTCGATTTTGGCATGTTTTCACACCTTTTGAAAAATTTTGAATTATTTATGAGGGATATAAAATAGGTCATTTTGAGCCATTTTTGGCGAAAAAGCATAGACTATAGCCCATGGTTTTGATCGATTTTGACCAGTTTTCACAGCTTTTGAAAAATTATGAATTATTTATGAATGATACAAAATAGGTCATTTTGAGCCATTTTTGGCCAAAAAGCATGGACTATAGCCCATGGTTTTGATCAATTTTTGCCAATTTTCACACCTTTTGAAAAATTATGAATTATTTATGAGGGATATAAAATAGGTCATTTTGAGCCATTTTTGGCCAAAAAGCATGGACTATAGCCCATGGTTTTGATCGATTTTGGCCAATTTTCACACCTTTTGAAAAATTATGAAATATTTATGAATGATACAAAATAGGTCATTTTGAGCCATTTTTGGCCAAAAAGCATGGACTATAGCCCATGGTTTTGATCGATTTTGGCCAATTTTCACACCTTTTGAAAAATGATGAATTATTTATGAGGGATATAAAATAGGTCATTTTGAGCCATTTTTGGCCAAAAAGCATGGACTATAGCCCATGGTTTTGATCGATTTTAGCCAATTTTTACACCTTTTGAAAAATTATGAATTATTTACGAGGGATACAAAATAGGTCATTTTGAGCCATTTTTGGCCAAAAAGCATGGTCTATAGCCCCATGGTTTTGATCGATTTTGGCCAATTATCACACCTTTTGAAAAATCATGAATTATTTATGAGGTATACAAAAAAGGCATTTTGAGCCATTTTGGCCAAAAAGCATGGACTATAGCCCATGGTTTTGATCGATCTTGGCCAATTTTCACACCTTTTGAAAAATTATGAATTATTATGAGGTATATATAAAAAAGGCATTTTGAGCCATTTTTGACCTAAAAGCATGGACTATAGCCCATGGTTTTGATCGATTTTAGCCAATTTTCACACCTTTTGAAAAATTATGAATTATTTATGAGGGATTTAAAATAGGTCATTTTGGCCTAAAAGCATGGACTATAGCCCATGGTTTTGATCGATTTTGGCCAATTTTCACACCTTTTGAAAAATTATGAATTATTTATGAGGGATACAAAATAGGTCATTTTGAGCCATTTTTGGCCAAAAAGCATGGACTATAGCCCATGGTTTTGATCGACTTTGGCCAATTTTGACACGTTTTGAAAAATATGAATTATTCATGAGGGGTACAAAATAGGTCATTTTGAGCCATTTTTGGCCAAAAAGCATGGACTATAGCCTCTGGTGTTGATCGATTTTTACCATATGAATGTTTGCACTTTTTTCGCCACTTTGGTTTTTTAAAAACATTTTTGAATCATTTTTCGGAATCGTTTCTATTGAAGAAATAGAAAAAGAGAGCGCGTGTTTTGTTGAGTTTTACAAGCACGCCGGAAATTGCGTGTGTCGGAGAGAAGTGCTAGGAGAAGCACGTGTCGTAGGGTACTGCTTCTTGGTAGTCCTCGATGGCTTACGGAATTTCCAAAGTGCTTGTATAACTCAACATAGCACAAGCAAGAGGAGTTTTCTCTTTTATAAAATAGATAAGATATAACTAACGATTAACTCAAAAGACGCTTGCTTTGCTGACCTCATTTCCTCACGATCTATGTTAGGTCATGTAAAACGGCAATTGATCAATCAGAGCGCGTATTATATCATAGCTATTTCATAAATCCCGATAAAAACACATTAGCCAACCAATCAGCGCATGCTTTATATTTTGTAGTGGAGCTTCCGCTACAGTTCATTACCCAGAGCCTGAGTTTCTTCTGGTCCACGGCGAAGAACAAGGGCTCTGGCATTTAGACCATTTTTTGAGACCAGGATTGCTTGGACTTAGCGCATACGTTAAAAGACTTGCCAAAAATAATCTTATTGATTTCTAATCTTTATTTTGATCGGAAGTAAAGACAGAACTTTGTAATAGCATTATTTTCATTGATTATATTTTTTAATGTAATAAATTTTCCGGAAAACGCATGCGCCAAAAAGGGATTATGTCAGGGCCTTCGTTTTTCGCCGCAAGCCAGAAGAATCACAGGCTCTGGGTACAAGATTGCTCACGCTCGGACCGAAGGCCTGCTCGAACGGAGCACCATACTTACGTCACTTACGTCCTTTCGTACGTCCATTTAAACCACAGGGAACCCGCTTGATTTCAAAAAGAGCAAAACTCGCGAGTTTACAGAAAAACATTTAAAAAACTTCCATTTGGGACAAATTTTGTAGCAAAGACGACAGCAAAAAGGAAAAAAAGTTATGCAAAATTTTTTTTCAAGAAGTATTCTTCAAGTGTTTCGTTCAATTCAACTCCTATCGGGTGCTATCGGCATATCAAATTAGTCTTGCACCATGTATTCGCCATTTATGTAGCTTTTCCAGCCAGGATGATTAGACAAAATGAGCTTATATTTGAATACAGGCCTACATTTTTCGTAAACTTCACTCTCTAGTTTGTCGATATGAACTTGTTTTACTTAAAACCTTTAAAACACGTTTTTGACATAACATTTGCTTAATGGAATCAGTTCTTATACAAAGAAAATACTTAACAAAAGCATTACAACCGTCAGCTAGATAAAAAACCGGAAAATGGAAGCTATTACGTTGTTCTTAATGAAGCCTTTTGAAAGCATTTTATAGGTAGACAGGAATGGATTATCCTATGGCGGATCAAAAGTGGAAAACAAGTATACGGAAAATCATAAGGTAATTTATATATTCGAGTATCTTAAGATATAAATTAATGATTTAAACAGAAAATAAATCAAAAACATCGATGGTTAACTATATATTTAGGATCACCAATCGAAGTACTAATCTCACTCAAACGTGCTTGACTCAGTGTCTTGGAAGTCCAAGTTTTTCCACTGGGTCACGAATTCAGGAAATTAACACAACAATAGCCATGAAAACAATGCACCAGATAGATTATTTTCCACTTCAAACCAACGTGCCAGTGCGTGGCAGAGTGCAAGATATTAGCTATAGATATGGTCTGGGGGCCGACTAGTCTCTCCCCTGATTCTTCGGATAAAACCCAACCCTGCGTAATTTGTACACCCAATTGCAGAGGGACTTAATTGCCGTCATGTCCGAAGGATGACGATGACCCAGTGGATGTCTTGGGGTATGGCATGAAGGCACTAGTTTGTTTCTTCTTTATTATGGAATTAATTATCTAATTAAAGTTAGTGGACGCGGATTCTATTCACACCGCATTAAGAATATCTTTTTCTTCTTCGTTTCTCTAGCCTTAGATTATATTAGATAATATATAATATTTATATATATATATAGCCATTTTCAACTGCAAAAGTATGGCTGTTTCAAATATAAATACAAGTATATCGAAAGTATATCAGACAGGGCGGGATATCTTTCTTGATATTTTTTTCAGAAAGCACTATGATAGACAACCCGATATCAGAGATGATATCCCATCATTTTTGATACGATTTTGATATATTTGTATATATATTTCAAGCGGCTGTAATTTTTTCTAATTATCCCCACCCAATTTTTTTATTCATTTAAAGTTATATAAGGCATTGATTTTGACTTACTCTTTATAATCCACACTGGATATAGCCGATGTATCTTGATATAAAATCATTCTCTCTTCCTCAGGATTAATTCCATCGCTCAAAAATAACTTACATGCATCATCGCATGCAGTATAAAAAGTAAAGTTGCCTGTCATTGGTGCCAAGAAGTACGATCTCATGCGTATGCCATAATCCGGTACATACTCGTTAGTAATATGGAACGACTTGACGTAGTAAGTTTCGTCAGGGCGATTTGGGAACTTTTGGTGGTTTGTGAGATTTTGTATGTTATATCCACTTATATTGGTCCACTTCTCCGTGTACACTGGTCCATCTTCTGAAATCAATAAGATTATAATGGAATCAAGAGTTGTGTAGAGTATAGTTGTGTAGAGTATAGTTATGTGTAGAGTATAGTTGTGTAGAGTATAGTTGTGTAGAGTATAGTTGTGTAGAGTATAGTCGTGTAGAGTATAGTTGTGTAGAGTATAGTTGTGTAGAGTATAGTGTGTAGAGTATAGTTGTGTAGAGTATAGTTGTATAGAGTATAGTTGTGTAGAGGTATAGTCGTGTAGAGTATAGTTGTGTAGAGTATAGTTGTGTAGGTATAGTTGTGTAGAGTATAGTTTGTGTAGAGTATAGTTGTGTAGAGTATAGTTGTGTAGAGTATAGTCGTGTAGAGTATAGTTGTGTAGAGTATAGTTGTGTAGAGTATAGTTGTGTAGAGTATAGTTGTGTAGAGTATAGTTGTGTAGAGTATAGTCGTGTAGAGTATAGCTGTAGAGTATAGTTGTGTTGAGTATAGTTGTGTAGAGTATAGTGGTGTAGAGTATAGTTGTGTAGAGTATAGTTGTGTAGAGTATAGTTGTGTAGCGTATAGTCGTGTAGAGTATAGTTGTGTAGAGTATAGTTGTGTGGATTATAGTTGTGTAGAGTATAGTTGTGTAGAGTATAGTTGTGTAGAGTATAGTTGTGTAGAGTATAGTCGTGTAGAGTATAGTTGTGTAGAGTATAGTTGTGTAGAGTATAGTCGTGTAGAGTATAGTTGTGTAGAGTATAGTTTGTGTAGAGTATAGTCGTGTAGAGTATAGTTGTGTAGAGTATAGTTGTGTAGAGTATAGTTGTGTAGAGTATAGTTGTGTAGAGTATAGTTGTGTAGAGTATAGTCGTGTAGAGTATAGTTGTGTGGAGTATAGTTGTGTAGAGTATAGTCGTGTAGAGTAGAGTTGTGTAGAGTATAGTTGTGTAGAGTATAAGTTGTGTAGAGTATAGTTGCGTAGAGTATAGTTGTGTAGAGTATAGTTGTGTAGAGTATAGTTGTGTAGAGTATAGTCGTGTAGAGTATAGTTGTGTAGAGTATAGTTGTGTAGAGTATAGTCGTGTAGAGTATAGTTGTGTAGAGTATAGTTGTGTAGAGTATAGGTGTGTAGAGTATAGTTGTGTAGAGTATAGTTGTGTTCAATTGCTATTCACCTCTGGGGCTTGGGTCGATTAATATCAACGTGTGCATGAGTATATTTTGTTAGGCCTTCCTTTTCCAATTTGATCTGTGAGTTAGCCATGTCCTGACTTAGATCAGCCCATTGGTTGTTTCAGGATTTGATCTGTGAGTTAGCCATGCCCTTACTTAGATCAGCCCAGAGGTCGTTTTAGGGTTTTATCTGTGAGTTATGGCTATGCCCTGACTTAGATCAACCCAGAGGTCGTTTTAGGGTTTTATCTGTGAGTTATGGCTATGCCCTGACTTAGATCAACCCAGAGGTTATTTCAGGGTTTGATCTGTGAGTTAGCTATGCCCTGAGATCAAGATCAACATCAGCCCAGGGGTTGTTTCAAGGCATTGAAATAATCAGCAAATCTCATTATCTAGACGGTAAAAAGGTGGAGAGATCTGCATGGACCTATACTAGACAAGTCAACGACCTTCTATTGCCTCCCTATTGTTTTTGCCATAAGAAATTGAATTTTGAATGTCAATACCGATCATGGATGACGGTCTGTATTAGAATCACACGCAGACACAAAAATTCCCTTGAATCAACACAATCTTAATCCTCCATTATTCATTAACGAGTCTTCTGTTTGACTTGAAAACGATTAAAAGCTCTCTGTTATTTACAATCTGACATCCAGGTAGTAAATGAATATAAAAACAAACGTGCTGAACTATAAATCATTTCATTTGGAAGGCTACAATTCTAATTTTACAAAATAATATTTCAATATTTGTTATCCCTGTAGTAAGTCTTTTTACGTCTTAATTTTAGTAATGGATTCGTCTTTAGTTAATAGAATCTAAAGCTTTTATGAATTTCTAGAAGCCAAAGTTGAAGTACATGTTAATAGCCTGGACACTACTTGAGAAATGACGTCATATCCGACATTTTGAATAAACTCTCTCTACAATTGATCTGAAATAGTGTCGCAAACTGAGGTGTCGTAAAACCCGCGAAAATTGTCCAGCGAAAACTAGGAACTATAGAACAGTCTAGGTTCAATTAATACATGGTTCATTATTCGAATATTGAAATTAATTATCCTTTCTGAGAATACGATTCAAAGCTCGAATTCTGATTGGACCATGGTTTTCCTTATATAGGAACCTAGGAGATAAAACGTGAGCCGTTTTGACTGTAAGGTGAAAGGTTGATTTTGATTAAGTCTTACAAACCTGCATTTAATTATGTCAAAGCCGCCATCTTGGTTGCCGCGAATTTTTGTTATTTGAATGTCTTGCAAAAGATGGACAAATGTTATCTATCTTATGTTCTAGCTAGAATTGAAAAGTGTTTATGAGTAAATTTTCTTTAGAACTGTAGTGTTCAAATTACACTTCAAGGTAAGATAATCCTTTAGCATTACACAATAAATGATTAAATCTATCCGGTCTTTCGACGCCTCTTATTCAATATTTGTTGTTAAAATAATTGCAATTAATATCCCGGCATTGAACTGAATCAGTTATATATCAAACATTATTTTTAATTGCCTTGTAATTGCTTGAAACTCAGTAACAATATAATACGTTTCTTCGAAATGCCTTTTTTCTCACTGATATTCAGATCAGATAGCTTGAATCTAAGGAGGGAGAACAGAAGAAACAGAAATTCAATGAATACAGTTCACGAGTTTGCGTTAAAAAAGGGCAAGTCTTATCCTGATGGTCATACGATAGTCTTGTGAAGAAAGTGTACAAAAGCAAGCAAATACGTATCCTATTCTGACCTTGGTTTACAGTGTAAACTAACCTTGACATACTCGCGTTCATGTACCATCACCTCGACTACGTCTATCAAAGATTATTTACTTTCTCAAAATGTTATTTTATTCCCTAAAAAAGCCGATGTACCAATGTTATACCATTTATCCTATGACTAATATCAAAGTGTTTTTAGTAATTTTTCTCTAGAGGTGAACTGTTCAACCAAAAAGATTATATACAATCCAAGCCATTGGATTAAATCATTTCATTACGGTCGCAATATATGCTGAACCTTCCGGCCTTTCAACGCCTATTTTTCAATCTTTATAGTAAAAATAATTGCAATTAAGATCGAAGGATGGAGCGTCGAATCCTTATGAAAAATAAATAAATAACTATCTTTGTGTACTTTTGAGCTCAAATTAAAAAGGAAGTTCAGTTCTAATTATAATGAAAACAATATTTGAAAATTTTTCCTTTAAGGTCCTTTTATTCAATCATTTAAAACTGCAGGAAAATTAATCGGCCTCTTAATAATGAATCTATAATAAGGAAGCTGCTCATAGGTTTTCTGTGTTTATTGGTCTTAAGTTCGTAAATTTGCTGGCTAATTTTGACTTTATGAGTGAAAACTGAAAAATACTTTATATGATAAATTGACTCAATAGTAATTTTTACTTAATTAATAATCGATTTTATTAATGATAATTACGAAGAAATTCTTCGAGGTTAAGATTTAGGTATTTAAAAAGTTTAGCTAAATAAGTTTGGAATTTAATTTTAGGGTATTGAAGTGTTGGACAGGAGTCTAAACCTCATGAAAATATCAATAAAAATACGAATAGCATTTGAGAGTGCCAGTCAAGAACATGCGAAATGTTTGCTTTTCTATCTCAAGGCTCTTGATATATAATCTACATTTATAAGCAACGAAACATTTTTAGCTCTTTTTTTTTTCTTCAATATTTATACTATTATTTTGAAAACATACTTTTTGATAAAACTTGTTTAAATTCAAAACCAAGTTAGATGTGCTTAATCAATTTTTTTAAATACACCTATTTCAATCGTTGTCATCGACAAAGGCGATAGGCGATATATCATACAGACATAGAAATGGTGCTCGTCTTTGAATACAAAAGAACTATGAATCAGTCTCAATACTAAGGTCCATGTTCTTGACGAGAATAAGAAGCAGAAACACAAGTCATTCCTACTATTCTTGGATCTTGGAATGACCTATGAAATACTGAGGTGCATTTATATGCATGAGTTTAATACACGGAGTCTATTTTTCTGTATCAATTTACAATATGTTTTACAGAAAAAAGTGAATGATAAAGCGTACAACGTTCAAGTAAACAAACGGGAAATATAGCAGATGGCCATATCAGCTTTAGTTTTGTCCTTTAACTTCATAAATAATATCAAAGATATTCAAACATATTATTTCTACAACTAGTCTTTCCTACCTGTAGATTTTGCAAACTTTGTAAGAAAAATCTGTAAAAGAAATATATCAAAAAACGCCGTTGTAATAAAGTTTCTCGTGCCAAACTTGCTCATAGTTTATCGTCATGAATATTTTTCTAGCCAAAAGCAAAGAAAACACTACAAAAATTTCAAAATACCAACCTCAAAAACCAAAATAAAGAAGTACTTAAAAATTGTCATACTTAAAAGTTGAATCTCAATTTTGTCTAGTTGTGTTCAGAACTCGTCGCTTTTGGACAAGGACAGTTAGAAGAATGCTTTAAGATTTTTTCTGGTATTGAGTAACCGAACAACTGTCAATCAATGTCACTTTTGCATTCTCCCTTGCCAGTCATTAACCAATCAGCGACGCTTTTCGTATGCAAGAAATTGATCCTCTCGACAGTAAGTTCGATCATTTACTAATGAACCAACTAAAAATCGTTTGAAATTAGAGTACTCTACTAGGTTAATGATAAGAATATCACCTTAAATTGGACGAATTTTTCTTTTTCTTTTATTTGAAGATCCTTTTCAGGAAAACGAGCAAAAGATATTTTCCCCTGCCATTAATCGTATTTGCGCAGTTGAGTCAATTTTGAATTTCAAATAATAGAAGAATCGTTGACAGATATAAAATACACAAAATGGAATGAATTTTTACTCCAAGTTTTTAAGATGTTCTATGTGTGTTAGAAAGGTCGCTGTTAATTGAACGAGACCAGAGATGTATACAAAAACCAATAGCGAAAGAAAAAAGCGATGTTGAAAAAAGAAAAGAATTAATTAATTTATTAAAACCTTTTGAAATTTATTATTTGTTTGTTGTTGTTGTTGTTTTCTTTCTTTCTTTCTTTTTTTTTTTTTTTTTTCTTTTCTTTTTTTGTTTTTGTTTGATGAACTATTGAGCTCAGAATTTACACTTTAGCATACTCTTACATTCCATGCCATCTTATCTTTTCGGTTTCCTGGCGATGTACAAATTTATACTCTTTTTTACTTTTCAATTTAAAAATGGAAAATCCTGGAGGATGTCAATATAATATATGATTGTTATTATTCTGCTTCTATATGATTTTTCAAACTAGACCAAACCTTTATTGAAACAAAGGTGGCATTGACATAAAGTTGGCAAAAATCAACACGAAAGTTTAAAGAGATCAAAATTAGAATTTTGTGTAATACGAGTAAAAAATCAAAAACCAGTTTCATAAAATACACATTTTTTTCATCTATTATGCTGTTCATCCGCTCGTTCGTTCAAGTTATAAGGTACACATAAATTACCTACACCTGGAAAATTTACATCAGTAGCTAGTCTGGACGTTTCAATATGTATTTAATTTTAAGTTAATGTTCCATTCACTTAAAGAGGTAGTCGAAAACGTCTTACAATATACCGAAAGCAAATGGAAAAGCTATAAGTGACGATGAGAGGTGAGCCGCAAACCACTTCAGTGAATGTTAGAGATTATTGACTATAGCTTTTGCGTGACGTTGAACGTTGCCTTGCTTTCTTGGTTTAATTAAGTCTATTTAGATTCTTGAGAAAATTGTGCTCTTATTTTTGGTCCCAGTGATGATCGTTGGGGGAATCCTATGTTTGTTATTCTATTTCTTATTCCTAGTGACCTAACTGATGATCCTAGTGATGAACCTTGAGGAAATCCCATGTTTGCTGTTCTATTCCTTATTACAAGTGATCTAAATGATGGTCCTAGTGATGAACCTTGAGGAAATCCCATGTTTGCTGTTCTATATTCCTTATTACAAGTGATCTAAATGATGGTCCTAGTGATGAACCTTTAGGAAATCCAATGTTTGCTGTTCTATTCCTTATTACTAGTGATCTAAATGATGGTCCCAGCTGAAGAATTTCCACTTTTGCGGTTCTTTTTTTTCTTGTTCTTTTTTATATATATTTTTTGATAATTGTTTTGTAAGATTTCAAAATTCATACATTCTGGATTATGTACGATCTTCACGAAACCCTAATTTTACTTGCTAATATCAGTATGGGAAATTTGACTACAAACGTTTTTGTCTTATAAAACAAAAAATCGATATCTCGACGTCACAGTGAAAAAGTTCAATACTTTGATACTCTTACTTGCACGATCTCGATGCGTGTCCATTTCACATATAAACCCTCTCGGGCTATACCATCCTTGACATGCCAGGTCGTTGAACCCCCCTGTACTTTTCAAGTACTCTCTTGCTATGTTAACACATCTACCGTCTCCAGATGGTTGGTATGGTTGCCAGTGGTCATAGATAAGACGAACGCCCGTCAACCAGAACCATGCTTTGCTGGATAATGAACCACGCCTTTGCAGCCCTTAATAAAATAATATATGTTATTTGCATGAATAAAGTTGGTCCAGATAGGGAAATAGACCAGTTTCGAGTTCCAAATTAACGCTGTGTTTCTTGATTACAAACTCATTAACGCAGGGTTAGCCTCGTATCAGTGTTTAAACATTCACAAATACCAACGGTAAACTAAAGATTGCAAAACTTCAACAATACAAACGCTTTGAAATTCGACAGACCTTGACTGGAACACGCACGTGAATATTTTGCACAAAATCGAGGCTGACCCTGAGTAAATGAGTAAATCAAGGAACACAGCGGTTATTTGGAACTCGAAAATGGTCTATATTATGCCCATACTCGAGTATGTTACCATATCCTTAGGAAACCGTACCGGAAAAATACGAAATAAATATTGTAAGTTTTCCTTAATAGATATATAGGAAGAGGTTTGATCAAAGTCATAAAACTCTTAAATTTGAATTTGTGATTAAATGAAAAATCGTTAGTAGACTACTTTCAGGTTTGAGAATACCTGTTTTTTTGGACTCAGAACATCAATCACAATACGTTTAGCTTTAAATACAACTCACTGCGTATTCGCCTCCCCATAAGCGGGAAAATTGCAGTTGGAAACAAAGGTTTGGGTTACATGGGCAAGAAGAGTAATATCAGTCGAACCTAGAGTGATTTTACTTGCTCGTAACGAAGTTACATGTGATTGGTGACTAAAAGTCAAAGTAAAACAAAAGAAAACGATGAAATTAGTGTCTACTACTGGGTGTTACTTTAACTGTTTATTTTACAAGCGACAGATAAATCACTCTAATATCGAGACTAATATCAACGAATTGCAAACAAAAAGACAAAAAACAATATTGTAGAATATTAGCATGTGCGTTGGGAATGCCTGAACTGTATTTCAACCTCATGATATCGATTGTGACTTCAAGCGATAGTAAACGCGTCAAACTAAGGGTGTTTTTGTTTAAGATGTAAAAAAGCGAAGACCGGAGATTCAATTGATAAACGGTGAAGGGTGGAATTGTAAATACAAAACTCTTTGTTTACATAGCATCTGTTGTAGTTGTGAATCAAGATCGTGGATTTGAAAGAAAGGTTGTCATTCTGTTAGTTCAGGCAGGTAATTCGACGAACAGTTATTCCAGTTTTGAGCGACAATACTTCAGCAACGAGTTCGTCTGTGCTAACTTTTTATTTCGAGTGATAAACACGAAAAACTTGACATGAATAGCTAGGCCCCAAATAAAGAAAAAAAGGGTGAACGCGTTACTTTTGAACGATTTGGCACTCTGGATAGTGAAGGAAAGGAAGGTGAAAGATTTGGAAATATTAATACACTTAAATCGTAAGTTTACAGATTTGTATCGTGTTTTCCTTCTTCCTGTCCGATTTTGGTTTCATTTCTTTGTCCAGTTGTCATTGTTGTGTTAGCCAATCAAAAACAAGCTATGCTTTGACGAATGAAGATCTAAAAAACGAGGGTTCTTGGGTACCAAAAATTGAATACTCCTTACCTACGTGCCACTCATCCTGAAACCGGTTTGTCATGTTTTGCAGCTCATTGGTAATGAATCTCCATTCATCTTCGGTTTCCAAGGAGACCAGATCAGCTGACATATTAAGGCACTTCTTTCGGTTGTCGTTCCAAGTGCTACCATTAGGAAAGAATAGGTAGACGTATTGATGACGTCTCCTGGTGACTGGTGAGGACAAGATTTGATTGCAATGGTGAGTCTAGTCTCTCCCTGATTATTGACCATCGGCCAACATCATCATCATAATCATCCATGATGTATCTTCTTTATCAACAGTCATGTATCATCATCATCATCATCAACATCCATGATGTATCATTATCATCGACATCATGCATGATTATCATCATCATCATCATCTTTTATCATCATCATCATTCACCATTTTCCATACACTGGTTCACTGGTCAAACACAAAGCGCTCAAGCAAGGCGCCAAGGTACTTTCAAAGGATTATTCAAATTTGGACCTTGCAACCTCAAGTGAATGCCTTGTGTTTGACCAATGAACCGATGTTTTGAAAATGGTAAATCGTCATTAGTATCATCACCATCATCATTATCATTACCATGATCATTATCATCAACATCATCATCATAATCATCGTCATCGTCATCGTCATCGTCATCGTCATCGTCATCGTCATCGTCATCGTCATCATCGTCATCACCATCATGGACATCATTATCAGGCATCATCGTGATTTCTCATTATTATTATCATCATCATCATCCAACAACCATCATCATGATTGTCATCGTCAGCCATCATCCGAGTCTCTTTCACAGCCCTCATTAGTTTCGGTCCCAGATCCTCTCTGGTCTCATCCATCGAAATCGTCACCAAATCAAACTCCATCGTTATTAATATTTTGTCAAAATTAATTAATTCACCGTTTTACTTATGAAATGCTTCAAAAACGTGGGACTTAATAGAGATGAGGTGTCAATTTCTTTCTGGGGTCAGATTAAATCCAAAATCTATAACCATTATCTAGATACGCCACACACTAAACCGGCTCAGAAAAAAGCTTATATTCCTAAGTTGTAGGTGGGAATATGTGAACATAATAGTGGTGGATCCAAGGGTGGTTCCAAGGGTTTTTTGGAGTTCTCTTTGTAGTTAGATCTAGTGAAGCCGATCATGTTTTTACGCTCAGTAGATTGACATTGGATCCTTTGTGAAGTCAATTTTACCAGCGTTTTCTTCGTGATGGCCATTTGGAACCCCCATTTTTATTATATTAAAATCCTGGATCTGCCAATTCACAACTTACTTAAATCCTCTGCTTGAGATGAATGACGACAGACCCACAATACGAGACACTGAATAAAATTAAAAAAATTAACGTCATTAACAAATCACCTTGGAAACACAGTGACATCAATCGCCATGGCAACAATCTTACATGGGAAATTATGGATATGTATGGAGCGTAAAGCGTTTGCCTTTCATCTTTGGGGTCCCTGGTTTGATTCCTACTCAGCATCATAGTGAGTATAGTTTATTAGGTCTCTACATTGATAGAGACTTTGAACCATCACGTTCTAGTGTCCACATAATACAGCTTGGGTTGCCTGTGGTTAGACGGCACAACGATGTATTCCCTCTGCTCTTGGGAATTGGATATTTTTTAAAATTTAAAACGATTGATTGTTCCTGCCATCTAACATGACTGCCATCACGTGATAGTGCAGAACCTCTAAGCCTTTTCATAGTTTAAGAATCGATTCCACTGCGCATGCGATTTTATCCCGAATTTCTCACCTTCTTATAATTAATAAAGAACAAAAGAAAGTTTAGACATAAGGTGAGAAATTCGGGATAAAATCGCATGCGCAGTGGAATCGATTCTTAAACTATGAAAAGGCTTATTCGAAATTTCTTCTCCGTGTTTCCGGCATTTCTCAGTCCAAAATCTAAATGCTTGATTATTCCAGTTGCTTAAGGGCACAACCTAAGATTCATTAAAAAAACACGAACTAACTACTGCCTGCTAACTCACTAAGACCGAAAATGCTTCAGGGATGGCTTAAATAAATATAATTCATTCATGTATCATGAAATAAAAAATTGTTTTGTTGCTTTAAAAAGCCTGTTTTGAAATAAAGTTGACTAGATTCCTGACTTTGACATTTCTCTTCTTTAAAACAACAAATAGACCATTTTGCTCTGAGTCCCGAGAGGAATTGTTCTGGTGTAAAAAAGCCATTATTTTGTGCCCAGAACACTAATATCTTTAGGGACTTAGTGCAAGGGGTCTATAACCCTGTATCAGTCATTTTTCGTGAATAAAAAGTGTTTTTATTGATGATGGATAAATTATTCTACGTACCCTGCCTATCTGTAATGATGGTGATATAGTGAAATTTCTTACTTCAAATATTCATTGAAGTCCTCTCAAAGTACTTTTTAAAAATCCTTATTCGAGATGCGAATAAAATTGAATAAAAATCAAACATTTCTAACTCGTTCTTTCTCTTGTTCCTCATTTCAATTATCCGTCATTTCTATTCTAGTACGTAACATTTTTTTTTTTTTTAAAATATGAAATTTTCAGATTCTACAACGTACGTTTCTTCTTCAATAGCTTGTTCCAAGCAAATGATGATAACATTGTGTTTGTCTTATTAACTACAGTGAATTTTATCTTTAAGATCAATTGTAAACACAAACAATGATAATAATAAGGAAAAAACACTCACCTGGAATAACAGAACGTTTATAAACTTCCATATCGTGTGCCTCGCCATTTTATAGGTCGCATCCCAGTTTTATCGAGAAAATTTGAATCAATATTTCGTTAACTTGATATGCAGTTTTCACTACTCAAGCTACCAACTCCTTCTGTTTCAAATTACGATTTTCGCCGCCAGATCACTTTCCTCTAACCCTCTATGTGCGTTTTGTTTTTAAAATGTTTTCTAACAGTTTTGTTCGGTAGTAGCAATTTTTTAGCTGCTTCGAAATAAATGCTTATCACTTTTGAATAGCACGAATTGCGACGGTCGTTCACCTGATTTCGTAACTAGATGTCTCATTATGTCAATCACACGTTATTAGACAGTATGCACCCCGAATGATTAACACATAATATTATCCTAAAAGCACAATACTTTTGATTTGCTATGAGTGCAGGATATACGGCACTTGAAGCTCTCAACAACCAAATGCGAAATATTTTTTCTGAAAGGTTATGAAAGCTTTATATGAGAAACTCTCTCACGTCAGAAAATGTTTCTCTGACATATTTTTTGGGTAACAAAATGCTTGTATATAAAAAAATCTGCAATTAAACTTGACCGTATTTTTCTTACAATACTTCGTGTAACTTTAAATTATACATATATATATATATATTGCATTTATAATTGAATGTTTTTTGACGAATTCCGGACAAAAGGAAAGGTAAAATTTCTAAATATTGTTCGTCTGTCGCAGTCGCTTCCTTTTAAAACTTCAATATCGAGCAACTCGAAAAAAATCTAAAAACAACGATTAAGAATATAGTTTTGTATGTAATAATTTGAATTGAAATATAAACAACCTTCTTCATCCAATAAACATGTCATTAATGTTTACAGAAAATATAACCAATTCATATTGATAGCATCAAATAAAATGGGGTTTTAAATAAATTTAATGAGTTCATAAATGAAGCAAAACCATGATATAGGTGTGGGTGAAAGAAAATCCTAGAGATTAGCAGAAGAGTGAAGTGCTTTCCTCTTTGTAAGAAGCAGTTGATAAAAGCCATTAACCTAAAGCCGCGCTAAGAGAGATAGAGACTTTAAATTGACTGTAACACCAGTTTAGGGACAAGCTTTTCCCATCGTTTTATTGATATGTCTTTGATCTGCCGAATGGTCGATTCTTGTAGTCTCATAGAACCATTGGTAGCCTCTCGCCAGATTTTGCTCAGATTTTTGCTTGTGGTATTCCTTATTTGCTTATCGTTTCATCCATTCATTCATATCTATCCGTCCATCTATGCATCAAGGTCCTTTACCCATTCATTCATTCATTTTACCATTCATTCAATCATTCAAAATTCAACCTTGTCAACCACGACTGTCCCTTGACTAAAGTACCTTCAATGACAACGTCCTCTGAAAGTCAGATAGACTAGTCATGGCGACTATTCTTGTCCCCTTATGAACTTCATTAATCTTTTATTGCTTTTAGTTTATGACAGAAATATCTTGAAGTAATAAAAAGATCCCAGTTGGAATTTGCAATGCTTTTTGAACTTGATCCTGGTAATCAAAGAAATTCTAAAAAAAAAAACCCACTGGCTCGTCAGTTGACTCATTAGAAATAAAGTTAAAATACAAGTATATGTTTTTTCAACAACAACTGAATATCTTAAGTGGCCGCAAATCGAGGAAGCTGACAAGATATGTAACCTGAAACGCTTAAAGAAAACCTAATAGGGGCGTAACAAATAGAAATAGAAAATCCATAATCTTCGATCCTATTTAAAACTATGTAACTTGTTTTTGAACATTTCCGTTTTTGGAAGCTTGCAGCAAATCGAACAACTGATAAGATGTGTATCCTAAGATGCTTAAAGACAATCTAGTGAAAAATAGAAATTGTTTCAAAGGCCACGAATCCATAATATTCAATGCTATGCAAAACTGTAAAACCTGTTTTTGGATATTTATGTGTAGGACATTCCAGTGTAACAGGATTTTGGCAAGCCCTGTATGTAAAATATATATTAAAATAGCTTGCGCTAAATAAAAGAACAGCCGTACACGATATGTTCCCTAAAAAGCTCAAAGAAAAAATATTTTAAAAAAATTAATTACAAAAACAATGAATCTAATATATTCAATCCTATATCACACTGTTTAACTAGATTTTGCATGTTTTCGTGAAAGAGAGTCCCTGTATAACAGGTTTTTGATAGACCGGTGCGTGAAATATTCTTCAAATCGCATACCGCAAATCGAGCAACCTGAAAAGGATATGATTTGGCCTAAAACGCTCATAGAAAATATTGCCAAAAAGAATAGACTGAATCAGTTCAAAAACAACGAATCAACAATATTCAATCCTATGTGAAACTGTTCCACTTGTTTTTGCATGTTTTCGGAGAAGAGAATTCCTGTATAACAGGTTTTTGGAAGACTGGTATATTGAAAAACTATAGAAATCGCATGCCGCAATTCGAGAAAGATAGCAAGCTATCTATCTTGAAACGCTTAAAGAAAACCTCATTAATAAATACAAATAATCTGAAAAACGATGAATCCGTAATATTCAATCCTATGTGATACTGTTTAAATAGTTTTGGCATGTTTTCGTCCAATAGAATTCCTGTATAACAGGTTTTTGGAAGAATGGTATATTGAAAAACTATAGAATCCGCATGCCGCAATTCGAGGAAGCTGACAAGCTATCTATCCTGAAACACTTAAAGAAAACCTAATTAAGAAATACGAATAATCTGAAAAACGATGAATCCATAATATTCAATCCTATGTGAAACTGTTTAACTAGTTTTTGCATGTATTCGTGGAGGAGAATTCCTGTATAACAGGTTTTTGGAAAACAGAACATGAATCTAAATTATTTAAATTCCTTGATGCAGAACGAGGAAGCTTAAAAGATATGTGAGCAGAAACGCTTGAAAAAATAGTAGTATAGAACGTTTTCACGCACGTGAGAATTCAGCCATGAACAATAGTAACTTTCTGCACAGTATTTGCATAAGAATAGAGTTCAATTACTGGAGGATAGAAAATGTGTTGTGTTGGTACCCCATAATGGCCGCTGTCATGTCACGTGAAAACGCTCTATATTTAGGCACCAATTACCAAACCAAACCACAGGCAAACCAAGCTGTAATATGGTCGCCGGCACGTGATAGCGTAACGCCGCTGGCGTAAATAATTCAATTCAATTCAGTTTTATTTTGCGCAAGTTTTTTAATTAATCATATTTACAAAAATGAACTATTATTATTTTTAAATATTACAAGGTGATTATCATTATTTTACGATACATGTAAATTATGCCGAGAGCCTAAATAAACTGGGGAGTTTTCTAGTTAGACTCTAGCCATTTGAAAGATACTTTTGGTGTAAATAGCTTGTTAATAATAATAAATAATAGTACATTTCTTGTTGATTTAATAATAATAATAATAAATAATAGTACATTTCTTGTTGATTTCTTGTGCTCAATCACAGAAGATAATACGCGTGGCTCGTCATTTTTCAATAAAAGGCTATACTATGAAAAAAAAAAAAAATTTAGCGCTATTCTATAGTAATACTTCTCAACAAATGTACTATCGCATCTCATTGCAAATTTACCTTTATACCTCGAGCGTGACGTTTTCCCATTTCAGACCACATGTCATTCCCTAGAGTATCATTTCTTTGTTTAAAGATTGTGCACGAAGACACATGAATATGGTTACAACTCAAACAAAGAAACTTATTCTCAAGAGAGTGATGCGTGGTAGTGATCGTGATTGATTGTGGTCGTTTATGGCAGGGAAAAAATACACCAAAGCTAAAAATGGTTATTCATGCCTTCCGTCTATACAGACGATCATACTTTCCCTAGCTAGCTATGTTGATAATGTGCTATCCTGATTGTACATAGACGCAGTACTTAAAGTTATTTAAAACACTCACGAATCATTCATAAGCTTATGGTCCAATTGGAGCCACCATACACGTCACGTGCATGGACCTTTAAACCCGATAAAGTCCTCTTTATTAGTATTCAAGTGATTTTATAAAAGACACATGACTTTATATAAAGATCACTGGAATACTATGAGGATGATTTCATCAAGAATGAAGTATGCATCCAAGTTTAGAATCGTGACGTCATACGGGGACTGGTTGGGAAGCCGAGCAAACTTCGAAGGTATAGGTTATTGTTTGAAATTTTGGCATTCACATTACATTGACGTGCATCGCACACAAATTCAAGATGGCGTCCAAGACGTAGGAAGGAAATTTAAGGCCGAGTATTGGCAGAGTAGAGAAAGATTAGAGACCAAATATAGGCTATGTATACACGGAGAATTCAGGCCAAGTACAGCTCGAGTATAGACCAAGTGTAGGATCCGTCCTATTTAAGTTCCTTTCATTAACTTTATAGACCGAGTATTGATCGAGTATTGACCGAGTACTGACCAAGTATAGACCGAGTATAGACCGAATATTGACCAAGTATAGACCGAGTATTGATCGAGTATTGACCAAGTATAGACCGAGTATTGATCGAGTATTGACCGAATATTGACCAATCATAGACCGAGTATAGACTGAGTATTGATCGATTATTGACCAAGCATAGACCGTGTATTGATCGAGTATTGACCGAATATTGACAAAGTATAAACCGTGTATTGATCGAGTATTGACCGAATATTGACCAAGTATTGACCGATTATAGACCGAGTATTGAACAAGTATTGACCGAATATTGACCAAGCATAGACCGAGTATTGATCGAGTATTAACAAGTATTGACCAAGCATAGACCGAGGATTGATCGAGTATTGACCAAGCATAGACCGAGTATTGATCGAGTATTGACCGAGTATTGATCGAGTATTAACCGAGTAAAGACCGAGTTTTGGTCGGGAACGAGTATAAGATCATTCCCTTAATCACATCTTTGTTTCTATGTTTAACAACTAAGTTTATGAATACATTAATATTTATGAATGAAATTCAGACAAGCCTTAATAATCTTATTGCAAAGAGATTTCAAATGGAGAAACACTACTTCCCAACCAACTTGATCTGCTTATCGCTACATCTGTTTTATGGTTAGTTTTGATTGGTTCATTTAACACATCATGATTGGCTAATCATTCTGGGCGTCTTCTGTAATAATACATCATTTAATACCTCCCCAGTCTATCGGTAGTATTTTACAAATTATCGTATATGGGCTTTTTAGAGGCAGCACGCAACGCCTTTTTTACCAGTAGTTGTTTGAGTGACCACGGAGCCGATCTGGCTATATACAAGTGGACCTCCAGATTGGACTTTCATTGAGGTGTTTCGTTCATTCGAAGGTCAGAGTATAAAGAATTTTATACTCGACTGTTATAGGGATCAAAATCGCTCGTGAACAAATTCATGCTTTTGAAGTCAATCTTGTGGAATACATTTCCTTATTGAAGATAAACACATTAAAACAGGAAGCGAAGAAAGGAAAGTAGAAATATAGTGATTAAAAAACACTCGGCTTTTTTAATCACCTCTATCTTTGACTACATAAACCAGCCCGACTTATAGTCTAGTACATAGAGGACTATTGATAATATCAGAATCACTTGTCCTCGAATACGACAGAATAATATTATATGTAATACCTCTCTTATGTGAATGCTTTTTGGCTTTGATTCTATCAAAACGAATATAAAACTGGATTTCAACGGCTTGGTACATTTTACTCCAATGCTACAGGGAGGTGTTTTCAAGCGATTTCGCTTTAAAAACGCCTTAATTTTCATAATTTTTTTGAAATGCTATCCCAAGAAAATTGTCCTACTCGGAAAATATGTATAGTAGGTCATATTGAATAGAGTGCTTATCTGTTTTGTAGGACTACGGTCTACTGAGGTCTACTGAACTTGATAAATTCTGCAATTTCTTGCAATGTTTTTCACGGACTTATGGTGCGCACTATACTTTCGTATTATTTTGCCAGAACTAATGATATTATGTAAGAGCACCAACGGCTATTTCTAAAAGGTTGTCTTAGACCAGAATACTAAATAGTCCATAGTGAGTTGCAGTTCAAGTCGTCACTGTATATTATAAAGAGAGTCTCCTAGAAGCCAAAGTCAGGTTAAACGAACCTGTTCCATCTATTATAACCAAGGCATCACTATATCTATACTGCATTCAGACCCGTTACTGATTTTATCGATAATAATAATAGTTATCATTATTATTCCTTTGAAGAGTTTTCTCAAGTTGTTATGATGAAAATTTTGTACATTCTGTCAAATTTTCACAACGTGGTTTTCAAATGAGAGACCAGCTGCATACCATAGTATAATTTTTTTTCTTGGTTAATTGCGTTTAAGTCCGTGTAAGTCTTTTGACGTGACTCTTTGTATCGATGGACTTGAAATGTCGTTGTAAATTTATGGTTTTTTAATGTCGTCTATTCTTTCATTCATTCTTTCTTTCTTTCTTTCTTTCTCCTTTCTTTTCTTTTCTTTTCTGTTCTTTTCTTTTCTTTCTTTTCTTTTCTTTTCTTTTCTTTTCTTTTCTGTTCTTTTCTTTTCTTTTCTTTTCTTTCTTTTCTTTTCTTTCTTTTCTTTTCTTTTCTTTTCTTTTTTCTTTCTTTCATTCATTTCATTTTCATCTTTCATTCCTTTTTCATTTCATTCTTTCATTCTTTCATTCTTTCATTCTTCATTCTTTCATTCTTTCCCCCTTTTTCCTTCTTTTGCCTTCTTTACTTTCTTTTTCTTCTTTCATTCCTTTCATTCTTTTCAGTTCTTTCATTCTTTCATTCTTTTATTCTTTTCATTCTTTCATTCTTTCATTTCTTTCATTGCTTTCATTTCTTTCATTCTTTCATTCTTCATTCTTTCATTCTTTCATTCTTCCTTCTTCTTTCCTTTCTTTCATTCTTTCTTTCTTTCTTCCTTTCTTTCTACTACTTTCATTACTTTCATTCCTTCTTTCTTTTCTTTCTTTTCCTTCCCATTCATTCATTTCTTTTCTTTCTTTCTTTCTTGTGCATTATTTCTTTTTCTTTCTTTTCTTTCATTCATTCATTTCATTCACTCAATCATTCTTTGTCTTTGCATTCATTTCATTCTTTCTTTCTTCCTTTATCTTTTCCTCTTCCTTAACATAGCCGGATTATACGGTTTTTCTATATAAGTATTCTAAGAATACAAGAACGACGTTGTCAATTGGCTGACACCATTCATCACCAAACAGTTTGACAACAGCATGGAGTGAACTATCTGGTTTTAAATCTTCGTTATATCTTGTCGAGATTTGATAAATTTGCTTTATAATAAACGTATACAATAAAAACAATCTTCAAGCACAGCGGGATGAAAGGAAGAGCCATTTTTTCCTTTTATAGATTTATATTTCCTTTAAGTAAACTGACCAAAACAAACCTGAACGTCAAGCGAAACGACTTCTAACCTACCAAGGCATTTGCAACGAATTTCGCTTTCAATGACCGTAGTCTTAAAAAAAAATTCCAATTTTCCTTTCTTCTAGATTAAGTTACACTTAAAGTGTCGAATAAAGTTGATAAAAATGTCTTTCTCGGAGGAAAAAGATGTTCCAATGAAAATGTCAAACAAAAGAGTTACGGAAATATTTCTTTGAAGCAAGCGCGTTTTTTTTTTATTCTAACGTCAATTAATTGACAATATTATGTATTTTCCTTGTCATAAACAGCATAACATGTTCGTTAATGAGTCAGCAATGACAATGAACAAAGAATATAGAGTGATCTGCGCGCCTAAGCCGGAAAACAGGGTGTGCTACAGCAAAGCTTATTCAGTTTACACACGTAATAACCTACTAATAGTCGTACAAAAACAAGCAGTCACGATTTTGAACTTGAATAAAAAATGTAATAAATAAGTTGCTGTATACTGCATAGAATAAGAACGGCGTCGAAAATAATATGTCTTAATCACATTCTACTGCATGTAGTTTGACTTAGGCACAATTTCCCGTGTTTTCCTTTAAAAAAGTATATTTATGAACGACATTGTTCTTTCAATATGATTATCAATGCTTTTCAACATGTTTCTTGACTGAGTGCTATAAGCAAAAGGGCTCTAAATGTAATCAAACTACGTTGTTATTCTTAACTGATATAAATCAGCCTCTATGTAAAACTACTTAGGGAACTCGTATTTAGCGCTTGTTGAACGTGACTCGTTATTTGTAGCGGCGAAAATCAATGGCTTAAGATTATATCTCTGGATCAATCGTAAAGGCGAGAGTAAAGAAATTCAATCAAGGGAGAGTTTCCTTATTAAAGACAGCGATGATTGGGAGATGAGAGGAAATATAGAACAAGTGTCGTTTATTGGATATATATAATATATGTAAAAATCGTTTCTTTATAGCAGGAATTAAAATCAATGATAGTTGTTTAATGCATGCCATCTTAATCGCGTGTACAAGCATATACTAAGGGATTTAAAATAGATTTATTAAGAAAGCGATTCAGAAGTTATGACAGGCATCCTTGATTTTCTCTTATCTTACAAGATCACAGTCTTTTTTGTTATTCCTTTCGTTTCGTGAGAGCTCAATTAAAGAACTTGTGATGTCATTAAGAAGTCAATAATGACGAATTAAGATTCGTATCTCCAAGCAAAGAAAATACCTGAAAACCAATCAAATGCTAAGATTGAGAATATCAACGTCACCATTATCACCTTGATGTAAACTTGTTTTGGAGTTTGTGAGACAGAAAGGAAGTAGCTCCTACGCGGGTGTAGTGTTACACACAAGAAACCGTCTCATAGCTGGTATTATCATAGCTTTTATTCAAGAGTACTAACTAAAGGTAAGAAAGCCGTTTGAATGTTTTTGACGCGGTCGAAACTGTTTTCTGCCCCGGCCTTAAGGACACTCTTTGATTCAGTTAATGCAGTAGTTAAGAAATTTTGGACCTATGATCTGCTTTTTTCAAGTAAAAAAATGAATATAGACTAAAATCGATACCGGTTTTATTCTGGCTATCATTTTACTATCATAGTCGTCTATTAAGAGACCCTTTAGCTCAACTTCTTCCGTTATGAGTCCGTATTAAATTATATAGAAAGCGAAGGAAAAGCAGACGAGATGCATTAACTTGAGCAGTGCATAGATAAGGTAGCAAACGAGACTTGGAAAAGCTATGTTTTTTTTGTCATCAAGTACATTAAGATAAGCTTTTCATTTATTTATTTATTTTATTTATTTATTTAACATACATTAGCTTGGTTTTGTTATTACTTCTTGGCATAGTGAATGATGCCATGTAGGGGAACACGGTAGGCGACGTAACTGGAACACGAAAAACAAGCAGCTGAGGCATTGAAAAATGAATATATAGGATACAAGCTTTTCTATCTACCAAACGAAAAAAGGTTTAAGATGTAAATATTTTTTATTACATAGGAAATCGTCCTAAAAACAAACCTCCATGTTAACTAGGACATTTAACCTGGTATTCATGTAAGTTGTTTCTGAGAATGTGAACTAAGGTAAAGTAGGGGAAATAAGGTGTAGAGGTATTACGACTGTCTTCTTTTTAACGTTCTAAAAACATGAGGCTTTTTTTATGAAAAAAAAGAAAACGATTATTTTTGCGCGTTCATTCGGATTGACCGTAAAAGAATACATTTTCACGCTATCTGATTGGCTAAAAGGTATTTCAACAATTCACCTCTGCTTTGTGTCTCGACTGGAAATCGATTTGATTGGCTGAAATTTGATGAGGTACGTTAGCAATACATTTTCACGCTATCTGATTGGCTAAAAGATATTTCAACAATTCACCTCTGCTTTGTATCTCGACTGGGAATCGATTTGATTGGGTGAATCTTGATAAGGTATGTAAGCAAGGCACATGCTATCTGATTGGCTAAAAAGATTTTAACAATCGACTGCAGTTTTGTTTGTCAATTTAGCTAAGAATTATAGCCAGTGTCACATAAGTAATTTAACATACATTAAATCTCTTGAATCTTTCAATGTTGTGTCAAGATTTCGTCGAACGTGTTGATTTAGCTTTGATTTGTAATGTTTACGAAAGAGTTTTCAAGAACCAGCTGAAAGATCGTCAAACATCTGATCGTGATATACTACTCTCCGATGAAAGCTTGTACGAAGAACAGCTAATATGGCAAAGAAGACTAGAAGAGCAAGATGATGGTATAGTGTGACAAAAATTAATTGGGAGCGTAGGCTGTAAAAAATATCGACTTAAGTAATTCACAGTATTTTTTCCTGCTATTGGAGTGTATAGATAGGATGCGATATGAAGAAAATAAATGACTAGATGGTTGTATAATATGATAAGAGTGTAGGGTTCCGGGGTTCCCAATGAAAGGGGATCTCGAGTGAGAGCAAAATTAAAGCTATAGCAAAGAAAATTCCTAATAGTGAATAAACGGCAGAACGTTGAACTTCGCTAAACAAGCTTCAACATTCCGATTATTGTCAGCATCTATACAAGACGTACAAGATAGCTTTACAAAGATGGCTTCAAGGTAAACGGTTTTGCTTGAGGCTTATGTTGTCTATTTGTTAGCTTAATAGCATACGCTGGCCATTAAAACCATTTGGTCAACATAAGATTTTAAACCTAAAAAGGAATTAGGGAAGACACATCTTTCGCTGTCTTCCATTTTCGGCACAGTAAAAGAGATCGATTCAGGAATTATTTTTATCAACGACGGAGGAAGGACGCGCGGAAATGAGCGGCTAGTGAACGCCAACGACGGCAATCAAGAGAGCTTAATAATATCATAACAAGACATGTAACTCTCATCTATTCCATAAAAAACTCTTCTCAAATGCTACTAAGCTTGGTATTAATCGTATTTTTTTTAAATAGAACCGGAATCTTAGTGAGATTATCAATTAAATGATGCAATAAAATGCATGATTAAACGAGAGATTAAGCGCGCATTATAGCCATCAAATGTGGATTATTCTTCCTTGAGGAAAGGGTTTCAGGAGATAAGGCTTTTCTTAAGATGGGAAGAATTACATAAGTGATTTTCCTATTTAAAAAGCATTTACTGTGATAATAAATTGATCACAATCTATTAACCTCGTTTTAATTGATTATTCTATCAAATGGCTCGATAATTTCATTGTTATCTTTTTTCTTGCGTATTTTTTGATATGTGGCGAATAATATTCGCGCCACAGAAAATCAAACTGAATCCAGATAAAGTTAAGAAAGAAAAGAAGAAAAATAAATGTGGCTTTAGTTCTGTTTCTAATGCTCAATCCATTATGTTTTGTTTGTTTGTTTTTAGTTGAAGATTAGAAATATAGGTAAGGTGCTTGGGAACGAGGTTATCCCAGGCGAAAGCCATTGGAATTCAATTCGGAATTTCCGACCTCGCTGGGATTCGAACCCACGACCTTCGGAATTGCACTACCGATACTCTACCAGCTGAGCTAGGGGTGAAATAGATGTTAGGTCGCGGTAATTATGAGAGTATGTGGACCGCGTGGCACTAATGAAATAGTTGAAGATATAGAAATATAGAACTACAAGTTGTAGTGCTTGTATTTAGTTTGGTTTGTTTGGTTTGGTTGGTTGGTTTGGTTTGGTTTGGTTTGGTTTGGTTTGGTTTGGTTTGGTTTGGTTTGGTTTGGTTGTTTGGTTTGGTTTGGTTTGGTTTGGTTTGTTGGTTTGGTTTGGTTGGTTTGGTTTGGTTTGGTTGGTTTGGTTTGGTTTAGTTTAGTTTTTGTTTTTGTCTTTGTTTTTTTTGTCAAATAGTCAAATAGACACAAAAGAAAACAATGGAACCATGGTCTACTAATGTGTATTAGTCTAATATCTATTGCACGGGTTTAGTGCCTTCACTCTAGTCAAATAGACACAAAAGAAAACAATGGAATTATGGTCTACTAATGCGGTGTATTAATTTAATATCTATTGCACGGGTTTAGTGACTTCAGTCTATATTCTTTCTTGTCAAGCATTTGACTATACCACACACGACGCTTTTATTGGTCAATTGATACATTGCGCCAATTGATCAATTGATCCAAAGAATACCTAAAGATTGCGCGAGTGCGTAAGCGCACTCCAAAGCTTTTGCATTTTGAAAACTGATTCAATTAAAGCAAGAACTTGACGTTTATAACTATAGTAGACGTGCGCCACTGTGCGTAATACCTTTACAACTACTGCTGGTGACGTACATGAATTTGAATGAGATTAAAAGCGTATGCGTACAAATGATTTTAGGGTACATGGATTATGGGTAGATTCATTTTACACGTCCAACCGCTTGATAACTGTTCATGGACTTGCGATTTTTTTTACCGGTTACAGTTTCACATCTTCTGAGCATCATCGAGTTGCAGTTTGTATTAAAAAAGCTTTGTATATATATGCTTTTTTGATATGAAAGTTTCCCATGATACTCAGTGATCTCAGCTTTCTAGGCTATTGGTGACTAACGTTTTTGAAATAAGTGTATACAGCATCCACTGATAAGTGACCGAAGGTATAAGCTGTCCATATCACGACACCCGCAGCCTAACCAGGAATTTCATCAAAAGAATCGAATCATGCGCCTATAGAATTAAACCATACTCGTTTTACAAGTGTATAATTTTAAGATAGCCAGTGGCTATCAAACCTGTGGCCCTTAAAGTCTTGACTGCTTTTAAGTACAAATCAACCATACTCCGCTCAAAAACCCCATCAAAGTCTGGTCCATGACGCACGAGGAAGTAAATTCAACAACAAAAACACCCTAAAACGTCTGGGCTGGCAATTCAACCTTCACTTTGCTGCGTTCAATTATCTATTTCTGATCAGCTAGTCGACAGACTTTTCCACCTGATATATGAACTCATTATAATCATACTAAAGTTGAGGGATTTCTCGTTATACCAAAGCCTTTCGCATATGTTTTTCTCCGATTGATTTGTGTTGCTTTTGATATGACATGCAATCTATTGCCGAAACTGTAATATATTTCATGAGTGCTGTTTAAGCATAGACTGGACGAGATTTTTCCTATTTGTGCTTTATATCTATATCGTTATCTCCTTCGTTGCCTTCTGCTTGATATTGTAATAGTCTCTTTCAACGTTCCCAGCGCCATCTTGAAAGAGAACCGCGTATCGATCAAACATCTTTCTTTCTTTCTTTCTTTCTTTCTTTCTTTCTTTCTTTCTTTCTTTCTTTCTTCCTTTCTTTCTTTCTTTCTTTCTTACTTTCTTTCCTTCTTTCCTTCTTTCCTTCTTTCTTTCTTTCTTTCTTTCTTTCTTTCCTTCTTTCTTTCTTTCCTTCTTTCCTTCTTTCCTTCTCATTTTCTTTCTTTCTTTATCTTTTTATTCTCATTTTTTCTTTTTGCATATCTATCTTTAGCTCTGATATACGCTCTTTTTCTATTTTCTTTTCCATTCGTTCTTTATATATATATATATCTCTGAAAAATAATCCAAAATGCTTCCATTGTCAAAAAGCACTACAGCAAGCGTTTTACTTTGACAAAACGATTCCATGAGTTTAAAAAAATGTTTGTTATTTACGGCTCTAATCGCGCCTTCTGTTGCATTCGGCACACATATTTAGAATGGAAAATAGTGCACTTCAGAAAGAGATTCTGTTTGGTTGATAGCAGAACATCAAGGACATTATACACTAGGATTGAATCCCTGTTAGACATAGACAACTAATCGCGCCTTCTGTTGCATTCGGCACACATATTTAGAACGGAAAATAGTGCACTTCAGAAAGAGATTCTGTTTGATAGCAGAACATCAAGGACATTATACACTAGGATTGAATCCCTGTTGGACATAGACAACTAATCGCGCCTTCTGTTGCATTCGGCACACATATTTAGAATGGAAAATAGTGCACTTCAGAAAGAGATTCTGTTTGGTTGATAGCAGAACATCAAGGACATTATACACTAGGATTGAATCCCTGTTAGACATAGACAACTAATCGCGCCTTCTGTTGCATTCGGCACACATATTTAGAATGGAAAATAGTGCACTTCAGAAAGAGATTCTGTTTGATAGCAGAACATCAAGGACATTATACACTAGGATTGAATCCCTGTTGGACATAGACACTCAACAGGCTAGAATAATGATAATAAAGTCACCGGACGTTATACGACTGATGGACACAAGATTCCCGACCATACCATACCATGAGTCCGGAAACGCGCCAATGGGAAAAAATGATGATGATGATATGACGTACCGACTTGACACGAAAATGGTATAGCAAACCCGATCTTATTTAAAGAAGTATTTTCTGATTGACAACTATTTTCCAAACACTACTTAAAATTTCTCTTTAAAATACGAAGATAATGAAAAGAGTCATGTTGGTTAAGCTCACACGAAATATGAAAACAAATTAACTTTCATTAACTCTAAAAGGCAAACTTTATCTAAAGGAATGGCATATTTTCTGCCTGAATTCAATCATGTTCATTCAAGGTTCGTAAATAGACGAGTCTCTTACCATTTAGAAATGATCTAACCTATTCTTCAAGCAATTCATTTAAAAAGAAAGTCTTTTTTTTGAATCGGAAGGCACAGTCTTTTCCTATCATGACTGACTTGATTTTCTTGGTCGGGAAATATATGATCAAGTTTCCTGCAGGGTAAATACATCAGATATTGATTGCTATGCTATCCAAGTCAGCACCTAAGGATAATTACTTTACTCGTAACCTCAGGTATTTATAAATAAAAGCAAAGATATTCCTTGCTTCAAAGCGGCTCTGGCTGCTATCATTAAACAAGCACTTAGGAAGAAGCTAAAAATAAGGTCGAGGTTTTCAGCTTAATATAAATTATATATAAATAAATATAATAAATTTACTCTTGGTTTTTCACCTACGTCATCATGAATTTCAAAAAGTAATTTCACATTATCAGAAATAAGAGTCTTATAATCTCGTAAAGGTGTCAAAACTAGATATTATGGTCAAGTAACAAAATGCCGATCACTTTTTGGTACAAATTGTAGGAGCGGCCATATTGGTGTTCGAATAAGCGGAACCAAAGGCAAAAGTCCTTGAACTAGGATAATTTTTATTTTTTCACTAGATGCAGGGTAACCACTAGATGCAGGGTGACCACTAGATACACGGTAACCACTAGATACATGGTGACCACTAGACACAGGGTGACCACTAGATACAGAGTGACCACTAGATACAGAGTGACCACTAGATACAGGGTGCCGTGACATCACTGGAAGTAGACTACTTTGACACAAAAACAATTATATACACATTGCTAATCCTGTTTTTACAGCAGTCTGTTCGATGCTAAGTAATAACCAGATTAAAAACATTGAGGGGGAAAACGGTTCCTTGGTTTTAGTCATTTCAATCCGCGCGCTTTTCAAGTAACGCTTATCAATCCCTCAGCTAAAACGTTCTGCCAAAAACTCACTGGGCGACAAAAGATTTTCAGTTTCATAAAAAAGCTTTTTTTCAAATAACATTAAAAAGGCTTTCTTAATATGACAAGGTATTCAACAATAGTGTTCACCTGTTAAAGAGGGCTTAAAGAATTAAGATCTGATCCTATAATTACTGATGAAAAAATTCTTTAGTTATTAGCGCCTAGATTCAAGTAACTTTTCTTTATCCAAATTGTTCAACCTTTTTCATACTTTGTAGGAAGACATAACATCTAATGAGGTATATACCTCATATATTGCAGTGCCAATTCTAGTTTTACGACTTTATCTGATACCATATTCATTGATTTTTATTGCATTTTTGAATAACACTCTTTCAGAAATTTTAAAGCCTGGCAGATAAATGTTCTACATTAATAAATCACCATTTGAATTATTTAACCCCTACTAGGAATTCGCAGAACAACAAAAATTAAGTGGACTTTCAAGGTTTATCTTGAGATAGCACAGTTGACTTTAAATTAAGGTGTGTTTTAGTGTTAATAAATACAAAGTGTCAACAGAATGGATCGATGGAAGAGCGACTGACCGATTCTAATGCTAATGGAGTAAACACTGAATAGAATCAAGTATTGATATCATATAACACCAAGATGTGTCCAACACCGTCCTTTAGTGTCCGAGCGCGTAAAGTGCAGTTTTAACTTAATGGTCATTGATTGAAGAAAACACCACAAACTAAGCCAGTAATCGTCTTCTATAAAGTAGGTCTTCTCTTGTCATTTGTTTGCAATAATCTTATATTAAATAATAAATGAATTTAAAGACTGAAAAGATATAAATATAGCTAAAAACTAGTGTAAGCTGCGTCGGTGTTTCTAATGAAACAGTAATGATAAAAAGGTAAATTATACACCGTAAAAAATGAAAAAACTTACTGACGTTTCGGACGCTACTGAGTCCTTCGTCGGAGTAAAAGAGGAATTTACAGAATTTACAGACTAACGTGTAAATTATTAATGGACAAAAATATGAACAAAATGAGCGAATAAAGAAGTAAAATGACCTTGGAATGAAAATTAAAAGATTAACTATATTCAATGACACTTACGTACAAAAAACTTTAAATTTAATCTCATATCAATCTTGACTTGTCCGCCAGAGTGAATTTGCCTTTAAATTTAAAAATCATTCTGAGCAACTGTCGATTCATAAAGGTCTATACATTAACAAGAGGTTAGTCAAACAGGCTCATTCCCATAATAAAAAATCGGTCTGGTTCTTTTCTTTTAAAGATTAGACGAGTCTTAATCTGCTACGACTGGCGGTCGCTAAAGAAAGGCGCTTTCGATACAATTAAAATTGGTCCATCAAAAAGTGATTCGAATCTCTTCTAGAGGTTGACTCTGAGAGGTGTTTTTCCATTCGACAAAGATAGTTCATAATCAGTTCTTACTTACGACCACTCTTGAAAAATTATTTTTCAGCGAAATTGATCATTACCACCAACTGTTATAACTGAAACGGAGAGGCAATCCTTGGTCGGGTAGGTGAGTGGTTGGCTTCGCAAGAGTTTCACCTTTAGAATTTTGGTCGAATAACAAAGGTGTAACAATCGGTCTGAAAAGGTGAATTAAGCCACTATTGGACGACAACCCCCTCAGTCATTGTTTGGAATACAGTCTACAGAACCTTTGAAGCTGAGAGTACTTCAAACCTCTTAACCAAGACAGAGACGAGGAAAAAACTGCAAAGCTCTAAAGTCTTGTAAGTACTTTATGTGGTTTACTTTAATATTTTTCTCCACTGGTATACGAAGAAAATGACTGTACATTCAAACACTCCCGTATACTTGTATTTTACTGAGACGAGTGAAGGTTATTTTCTGGGTGAGTACGACTTGATCTTGAATTGAAATTAATGGAGAAATGGTGGTTAAAACCCAAAAAATTTGAAGGAAAAAAAAAAGTGATCGATGCACCTGGCAAATTAATATCCAAAACAAAATCGATGTTTTAACTCGCTTCTCGATGATTCATTGTGCTGCTATCTTTGCAACCATTTTATTCAAAAAATGAAGCATTGCTCGAAGTAATTCTAAGATATTTCAATGGCATATTAATCCATTGTCTTTTTGCTGTACTTATTTTATACACTGGTGTGCTAAGGTTATCATCTGATCTAGCTCGTCTCGAAATATTAAAATGATTGCTTTAAAAGTCGAGCGATTTTTATATCAGATAGCCATATAAGTCACCATTGTCCCACAATACCCCACACGGTGAAGCAGCATGCGTCATGTCATCCGTGGGGAAATTTTAATATGCGCATGCGCACGCTGCGTGATTAGAAACAGGCTTGGTTTCCCCCTAATGTTCTTAATAACCTGAAAACCTGTCTCGGATAAATGACAGTTAACTTCTAGATGAAATTTTTTGAATTACTCGAAATACTGGACTAAAGATAAAGGGAAAAGATTCCTGAATTCCTCGGAACGATCCAAAAGCTTTATTATTAACATGGAAATGACTTTAAAACTACAATTTTAAGGAAAGTAAGATGATAGCTTTGAAGAATTACTTGAGACACTCTTTTTTGATTCAATGTCTTGTCCAATCATTATTACCCTCATCATCATCTTCATCATCATCATCATCACATTCTTTCCTTTCTCCTTTATCGCATAAGTTCAATCATTTTCGATATTTGTAGCCGATATACGGATAGAGAGAAAAAAAGGAAGTTTGACAAATTAAATAAATTGTATATACATCACAAAAGAAAAGAAAAAAACAGGACTGCAAGCTGAAACCCGTAGTAAATGGTTATCAATACGAAATTAGACAGAAATACTATTCCAGGTGAAGTGCACACGCGTCTGTTTGAAGTTACGTTTTTGGCGCCAAAAAGCGTTGTGTCGGTTAATTTGATGCCTTATCTTTCCACAAGACAAGACAAATCGAAAACAAAGTTTCTAAATTATTCTTCTTTTTTTATTCGGTTAATTTAAGTCGCCGTTGTGTCTCAAAATTGATGAAGATAATCATTGAATCGACCAGCAGAAGACAAACATGCTGGAGGTTATATCTCAGTAGTAAATTGTAAAGTTAAAAGGTTACTAAATATAAAACGGCATTAATAAACACAGGATTTTAAATGAACATTTGACAAAGACAAGGTGTTTTTCTATTCCTTCTTAGTTGTCAGTTCTTTCTGTCTTCCTTTGGTCTTTTTAAAAAAAAACCACGAGCTCCAATCTAATGTCGGCGTGTACGTTTATGACGGAGGTGGGAAGGTGTATAAAGGCTACGTATTCCCGGTATAAAATTATCCTATCGTTAGGTATTATGGAAATCCACGATGAAGAGAGACACCCTAAGGGATCCTAGGTCGGAAAACTCCATGTATAGGTGAATAGAGTCGAATGGGTAACCAAGATACGACTAGAGGATGCAAAATGACATCCCAAGGGGTAGGGGTGCAGTACTATTATAGACGTTTTAGTAATTATCTTTAAATCTTTGCCTTTAATATGTTTCTTCGGGGCATTTCTGGAAAAAAAAAACTTAGCAATTTTTTTTTTTTTTTAAGATTTGTCATAAATGAAACAGAAATGGATTTTCATTTCATCCTCCGATCGCGACTTTCCATGCTACCGGAAGATAAGGCATTGACCCCCTCCCCCTAGGGATATCCCCCTAGACTATCACATATGGGGATGGGGTAAGTTAATATAGCTATTATCTAATTTTTGAAAACAAGCGACAAAACATTTTTGTTTTTGTTTTAGTAAGTAGGCATTCCCGGTAAAGAGGGTGCTGGAGTTTATGTATATATCTCACTATACCAGTTAATTATTTAAGGTGTTTGTCTCAATGCAAGTCTAGATTAGAATTGTTGCCAACAAAAACAATCGTAATCTTGACGTGGATGTTTAGGCATTTCATACATTTAATCGTCGCTCTGTATTCCGCCACGTTGGCGCCCAAGAAGGAACTTTACGGTCGGTACTTGATAATAAATCATGATCGGTTAGAGCAGGCCACCAATTCCTCCAGGTGAGGACAGTAGTCTCTCAACGGTCTCATTATCGATCCGGCCTTGACTCGGCATCACGCACGTGTGAGGAGAGTTTGTTTGGTCTTCCCTTGATGCAAGGGTTTTGACTGGGTTCAATGGACAGAGTTCTGTTCGTAGGACAGGAAGTTACAAGTAGATCTCAAGTCAAACCAGTCTCGGTTACCAAAAATAACAAAACATGCTGGACTTTAAGTGTCTACAAAAATATATAGCCGTGCCTTGACTTACAGATCAGCCCAGAGGTTGTTCAGGGTTCAATCTGTGAGATAGCCATGCCTTGACTTAGATCAGCCCAGAGGTCGTTTCAGGATTCAATCTGTGAGTTAGCCATGCCCTGACTTAGATCACGGCCCAGAGGTTGTTTCATGGCTCAATCTGTGAGATAGCCATGCCTTGACTTAGATCAGCCCAGAGGTTGTTTCAGACTTCGATCTGTGAGTTAGCCATGCCCTGACTTTGATCAGCCCAGAGGTTGTTTCAGGGTTCAATCTGTGAGTTAGCCATGCCCTGACTTAGATCAGCCTAGAGGTTGTTTCAGGGTTCAATCTGTGAGTTAGCGGTGCCCTGACTTAGATCACGGCCCAGAGGTTGTTTCATGGCTCAATCTGTGAGTTAGCCAGGCCCCGACATTGATCAGCCTAAGTTTGTTTAAGGTGTATCGATAAAAACTTTTTTTACAGCCTCAGGACATGGTTCTATATCGAGAGCTCCAAGTGACTAAAATAAAAGGTCTGTGTGTTTATGGGTTAATGACATTAACTCATTATCAGCAACCAATTCTAAATCGGTTCGTCGTGTTGGTCCAGGGTTTTTAGTTACGTATGTATCGATAACATCCAATCTTGTCACAACTATTAAACCATGGCTACATTTTTAAAGATGCCATTCTCTTCTAATGTGGACAAAAAGGATCCGAGAATCATGAAATGATGAACCCGTGATCAGGAATAGCTTAGGTTTAAAATGAGACTATATAGTAGGAAGTAAGAAGTTGCATGCTGTTTGAAATTGAACACTGAAATAACTCGGAAGTTGGTCATCTGGCAATGTGAGTCTGAGATATGTTTCTTAATCATAGCCGTTGTTTCGCAACACTCTATGCAACTTTACCGCTGAAAATGGTATTGGAAAGCTTTGAAGAACAACCGGAAGACTCAACAAACAAACAGGTTGCTATGGTTGCTATGGTTATACTAATTACGATTGTAGCGTAATGCTGTATTGAAAAGTTATTAATAAAATGAGGAAGGCATCAGGTGAATTTTAGGCGTCGTACAGACTTCACACTCATTAAAAGTTTGCGCCATCTTTTGGTAAAGCTCTGTTTTACGTGTCTTTTCTTCTTTTCCTTTTTCCTTTTCTTCTTCTTCTTTTTTATGTTTTTTATTTTATGTTTTTCTTTCTTTCTTTCTTTCTTTAGTTTCTTTCTGTTTTTTTTTTTTTTTTTTTTTTTTGATGAATTAAAAACGATCGACAAATGAAAATAGGGGGATTTTGGTTCAGTGAAAATTTAATTATTGTTTTAAGCTGCTTTTTCGGTTTCATTTAAAATTTACAATGTTCATGAAAGAAAGAAAGAAAGAAAGAAAGAAAGAAAGAAAGAAAGAAAGAAAGAAAGGAAGAAAATAGAAAAAGAGCGTATATCAGAGCTAAAGATAGATATGAAAAAAGAAAAAATGAGAATAAAAAGATAAAGAAAGAAAGAAAATGAGAAGGAAAGAAGGAAAGAAGGAAAGAAGGAAAGAAAGAAAGAAGGAAAGAAAGAAAGAAAGAAAGAAAGAAAGAAAGAAAGAAAGAAAGAAAGAAAGAAAGAAAGAAAGAAAGAAGAAAGAAAGAAAGAAGAATGAATGAATGAATGAATGAATGAATGAATGAATGAATGAATGAATGAATGAATGAATGAATGAATGAATGAATGAATGAATGAATGAATGAAAGGAAACACACAGGTGTACAATTTATGTCATGAAAACAACAATTAAAAAAGACTAGAATTATCACTTAATTTTGGCATTTTTCTCATAAGAATACGCAGAAAATTAGTATTCAGCTCGTTTCCCACCGAGATATTTTCATGTTGTACTGATAACTATCGACGTTATAGCGACTTCTAATCGTGTTTTGATTGCAATAGTTGATAGAAAAGTGAGATAGATTAACTTCGGCGCCGGGGTAAGATTTTTATCAGAATATTATTAACAGTGAAATGTTTTACTTAGCTAAATAAATAAATAATACAAGAGCGATCATGAGAATACCACGTATAATGATGGTAGAATCTCTTGAAAAAGTGAGTTGCAATTTTTTAATTTTGACCAACAAAAAACGTTAAAGTCAGATTAGAGTAAACACCTTCAACGGCAAAACAATATTTAAACAATTGGCAAAAGAGATTTTTTTCTCACAAAAAATAACTTTGATGATATTTTCATTCCGGGAATTTTTGAGTCTACAAAATGTTCGCATGTCAGAAAACATTGATGAGCTACGAAATAGATTCCAGATGACATGCCTCGATTAAATTAGCAAAGCCCGAAGGAAAAACTCTTTACCTCCCCCCATATGAAAATAAAATCATATTTTCGAAACTAATGGAACATTTGACAACAAAAGATAGCAATATTTAAGAATATTTCACTCACTCTAGTGTTTTTGGATCGAACTTCTTATGTTATAGGTTTTGCAAAGTCTTGAAGTTCGATCTCTATGTAAGCCGATAAAGCCCGTCGTGTACCTCCATGGGCACTCATGGTCTATTTTTAGCCCGTTATATTTAAGCTTTCCCTTGATTGGACCGTTTTTCTCAATAAAGCTCTTAAAATCAGCACAACATGTTGAACTCCGTCAGACTTGTATCGAGGCGGTATGAAAAAAGTGTCTCCAATACTTGAAAAGCAAAATCGGCCTTGTAGCTAATGCAATCTATTCTACCAAGCCGAAGAGTTTCAAAACTGCCCTTAATTCCTTGCTCAATTCACCTGGTCTTTGAACTAGTCGAAAACAATCAAGGTAAGAGGATTTTTAAAGCTTTAAGTTATCTCTTTTTCGTGAGCGATAATTTCAGGATAGACTCAGAAAGAAGCTACTTTGAATATCAACTGTACATCTACTATCTAGAGGCCGGAGCATGACTGAGCAAGATTGTTGTGAAGTGTGATCTTACAAACGTTGGATATGTGTTTTGTTTTTAAACTCTTTTTGAACAATACTTAACCACTTTTAACCACAAAAATACTAGCGTATTTTTTATATGTGTTTTTCTGGTCTATAGTCTTTAATTCGTGTTAATGGAATTTTGTAAAATTATTGGTTTTTTTCGTTCTATGCAAACAATACTCTTCCGATGAAAAAAAAAAGAAAAAACATTTGAACTTAGACGCTATTCATTGATGTGGCGTCGCCTAGGAGCCAACAGCAAAGCGGATTTTTAAAATGATAATAGATTATGAAGTACCTAAGGATTTTCGGTAGCTCTGCTAGCCTAAACATCTCATTAACTGGAAACGTTAACCCTTAACATTTCATTTTTATGACATTTTATTTTTCGCTCACGAGAGAAAAGCTAAAGTATAATTGGCCGGAAAAGTGGAATTGAAGGATCAGAATGTCGAGAGAAAGTGTTTCATTGCGGTTCTCGGCAAAGGCTTATAGAAATTATAATGACAACTGAGTTTAAAGCCGTAAAGCTTCTATAGACGAAATTCGAAAATTAGTTCTTAAATTGCGTTGAGCATGCTATTTGAGGTTCTTTCTCTATAAGTCTACTGTCGCTTGTAAGAATTTTGTCGCAGTTTTGTCCATAAGCTAATGATGGGCGTTATGTATCTCAAGGTGGGGGGGAGGGAGGGGGGGGACAGAGGTTGGAACATTACGTTTAACAGTTATAAAATTTTCACGAAATCTTCGTATCCATTCATTCATTGATATCGGGGAAAAAAAACATTTACGAATCTTCCTTGATCATTCTGTTGTAGATCACGCAGAGTAATCATATTCAGTTATCTGATCTAGGCTCCAAGGGCTTATAGATTGAAGCGATTGTGTATACAAGAGTCGAACGTATCTCTGCCTTGAGCAAATATTAACAAATATCAAGGACAGTACATAGACAATATACTTTAGCTCTTTCGCAAATATTGAATTTCAGCCTAACATTTAATTTGCAACATGCAACATGCTCACGCCCTACCCATCCCTACCGGGGACACAACGACCCTTGCCCCCCCCCCCCCCCCCCCCCCCATAAACGCCAAGGGTATACATTTATCTAAAAAAGGTAGATGAGTTTACTACTTGGTGGAAGATTCTCAATTGTTTAATGTAAGGTGGTGTTATTTATGTTGTCTCAATTAACTGAAGGTAAAGTTTAAATATAGTAAGATGAGACTCGCTATAGCATTAGAGCGATCGGAGGTCGATTAATAAGGTTTAATTTATTTACATACGCTGTGGCATATGAGAAGTATTCATTTAATATGAAAAAAATTACTGGTACAGATAAATTAAATTTGAAATGAGTCGTTGTTTTACCATTACTCTTATAAAAATTGTTACAAGTTAGTTTTCACGTAGAAACCGATGTTTCGAATTACGAGTAACGACAAATAACCATGAATGCGGCTTCCCTACATGCGTCAAAGCATTAGTACATGGCTTGGAAAAACATAACTTCAAGAAGCCGCACTAAAAATATGAAATTCTTTCGGGTTATTCAACATCTTATGTAGAATCAGTACTGTGAATATAGTCAGAAGGGTGATAGGCCGTCTATAATTATGCATACTGCATTGAACATCTAGAATTCCCTATTCTATTTATTCTATTTATTTTATTTATTTTATTTATTAGAAAGACAGACACAAAAAGATTATAACATTTCGACGTCGTCATTTGTCATTATCAAGTGAAGTTAACTAGTGGAGCTTGTATCTTTTATTGTTGCTATATCTTTAACTTCCTCGTTCATTTTTGTATCCTTCAGGTGCCGTTATATTTCTTATAACAGAACCACTTTAAAAAAATCCCTAAAAACCATCAGAAAAAATAATTAAGATAGAATAACACCATTTTTTCCATTTTGTATTGATCGTATTTCCGCCAATTCACTGAACTCCTCTTACTTTAGTTATAATTTTTTCACTTTAGAAAAGGCAAAACGTCAAATTAGAGCTCAAAACACATTTATCTTTTCCTAGTAGTAGGATATTCTAGAAAAACGGTCCAGTCGTTGACTTGAGAGAGAGAGCTATGTTATTGGACAACATGTATTATGTTAATGACTTAAGTTTTTATTCAGAGTCATTCCAAAAGAAAATTCCAAAATAACGGTCCCGTTTGACTGGAGAGAGAGAGAGCTATGTTATTGGACAACAGGTGTTATGTTAATGACTTAAGTTTTTATGCAGAGTAGAATATTCTAGAAAAACGGTCCAGTTGACTTGAGAGAATGCAATGTTATTGGAAAACAGGTGTTATGTTAATGACTTTCATTCTTATGCAAAAACATTAGTATGAGTTTCTGGTGAATAGAATATTTGAAAATTTAGCTTTCATTGATTTTATAGGAAATTACATTTGCTTATGCTGGGACATTGGTCACGGGGAATGGAAAAAAGAATCACCAATATGGGATTGCCCCAAGGTTCATCACTGGGACCGGGATTTAAGTCACTTAGAATATGAAATGGAATTACCAATATGGGGTTGCCCCAAGATTCATCAGTATGACCGTATGACCTTAATTTAGGTCACTGGGAATAAGAAATGGAATCACCAATATGGGATTACCCCAAGGTTTGTTACTAGGACCACTGAATTTAGGTCAGTGGGAATGGGAAATAGAATCTCCAATATGGGATTACCCCAGGTTTGTTTGGGATTCATGTTTTTTACATTGTGAATCGTTTATTCTTGTATTCATTGTAATAAAAACATTCCGTTTTTCTCCACCATATCTCGATAAGCTCCAATGCAGTATTCCCAAAACATCAAATATGAAGTCTCTTAAGTGTTGAGTAGTTTAAGAGCTTGGTTCAATAGTCAAAGAGCCACTTACATTAATACCTCTATCACCAGTCTCATAATAATTCTAATACTTTTCCTTCTAGTCGAAAATAAATTTAGCTATGACTCACTCTAATCATGCAGGATTTCACAGCTACATTTTTGTGTGTTTCTGACAACATTAGCTTCAATAAATATCTTTTTCCTGTCATATTTTGACAGACTGTCAGTTTGCCTTTTTTCCTTTTGACGGCAGGCCGGAATAGCGTTAATTATCAGTAGTTAGAACGGGTTTAGTTATTCTGCACAAGTTGGTTCCGATATCTCTAGATAATGCCAAAGTATATAAGAACGCGGGGTAAGCCTGCCAAAGAATCACTTTTCTAGAGGAAATCTTTCTTATAAACAACAAAAAATGGTGCAAACAATTTTAAGGTGGCTGAAGATCGTTTTAACATAAGCATGTATATACGAATATAATACCAGTGACCCTAACCTTATTCCTATCGTATAGAACAGTCTGAACCCAGATCAATGAATGTTTATCGAAGTATTATTATCAGTTTAACCTTATTCTCAAGACTCGGGGACATTTTTCATCTTTGCCTCGTATCTCTATTTGTATCCATTCAAAAACATCTCTCCAGTAATTATATTAATAAGAACAAGCGAATATCAGCTCGTTTGATCGAGTCGTCGCCACATCCAGTTTTTGACAAATCCACTTTTTAAACTTCCTCGACTCACAAAGCTTATAATTCTAGTAATTTAACTTAAAAACGTTGGTCGGATTTTGTTCTGGAGGTTTGGCAATATAGATAGCTTCATCGGTTCGATAAGCCATAGAGTAGCCCATCTTATATTACATCCCCGGAAAGGGATGTGGTTTCTTTCGTACGAAAAAAAATGCATTTTTGTGGAAAGCCATTTCGATGTCATTGCGCGTTTAACTAATAGAATTTATGAATTTAATGCCATTAGCATTGTTTGAATAGACAAAGGATTGCCTTTCAGTTTCTTAAATCGTATAGATATCCCCGACAAAAAAAATAATGTGGTTTGTTTTACGTAGAAAATAAGGGTGCTTTTTGGTGGAAAGCCATTTCGAGGTTAAAACGGGTTTTAAAAAACGTAATTTGTTTAATGTCTGTGAAAAACATGGCTGAAAGCCAAAAAAAACAACTAGTTAGACGAGAAACCATTTCAGTGTCGCAATCATACATTTTTAAAATGTATTGCAGATGATATGGCAACTTCCTATTGCCTTCTTACGCAATCCTTAAGGTAATTTTACCATACTCTAAACAATGCGTTGTGATTGGATAATTTGAAAAAAAACGAGTGGAAGCCATTTCAATGTTACTGCACGTCTATGCCTTGTACGTGCTCATTACCATACGATTTTATTTACGCGTAGAGATACATTCCTAAAATATTTGTAAAATATAAAAAGCAAAATAACAAAAGGAAGCTAATTCAGTGTAGAACGTTTTTAAAAAGAGCAAATGTCAAATAAAACGCGGCTATGTAAGTGTATAATACAAATATAATATAATATATATGCAAAACGATGTGTCATATAGAAATACTGGGTAAGTGTGTAGTATAGTACTAGGACTAGTATCGTGGAAGGGAAATATCGGTTGAAGAGGTTAGCTTTTGTAACTCAACGATTAGAACCCACGCTGTTCTCTAGTATTGTATTAAGCATTGTTATCATGGTTCTAACGTTTTAAGCAGATTACAATAATGCTTGTTCTTATTGTTCTTTCTTTCTTTCTTTCTTTCTTTCTTTCTTTCTTTCTTTCTTTCTTTCTTTCTTTCTTTCTTCCTCTCTTTCTTTCTTTCTTTCTTTCTTTCTTTCTTTCTTTCTTTCTTTCTTTCATTCTTTCTTTCTTTCGAATTCTTTCTTCCTTTCTTTCTTTCTTTCTTTCTTTCTTTCTTTCTTTCTTTCTTTCTTTCTTTCTTTCTTTCTATCTTTTTCTTTTTCTTTTTCTTATTTTTTCTTTCTTCCTTTTTTTCTTTCGAATTCTTTCTTTCTTTCCCTTTGTTTTAAACTAGCATATCACAACCTCAATTGGGCTGTCTTGTCTTGCATAACGAGGTAAATGTCTACTCAATCCTCCTGACAAAACCTAGCTCCGGTACCAGACTAATGATCAAAAAGGTGCCAACTTCTTTTTCATAATTTGTTGTTTCTGTACCTTTATTAACACGGAACAATCTCCTCGATAATTCCTGTCTCCTCCCAGGATACAAAATGTACAATTGCTCTAATAATGATCACGTATTATTTCAAAAGATCATGACGTCACAGAATGACGTCACGTGACCTACAAAAACAAACCATCGACAGATGATCAACCAGTAAATATTCACACATGAAACTTGAAGCAAAATCTCTTGCTCCGTTTATATGCATAAGGTAAGATTTCTTAAAATCACATAATTGCAGATTAAGATTCGATTCAATTTAGAAAGCCAAAAACAATTGTTTTCCCTTCAATTTGGTAAAAAGAATTTTTTTGTTTTTTCCCTCTAATCTAATCATAACAGCACTCGGATAAGATGTCAACAATTCTCGTTTATAACAGTGTTTCTTGAACTAAATATTTTTTGTAATTATTGTGTGAGTTTTGTTTCTATAACGACTTTAAAACTGTTCGTACATGTTACCGTTATAGAGCTATCGCCATTGCCATGATTTACAACCAGTATTTATTGGGAAGTATTCATTATTTTCAGTGAAAAATTTCATATTTATATTTATAATATTTTAAATCTCAAAAATATCATTGTGATTAAAATAAGACGTTTTATTAGGAACCTTTTTTTTTTCTCCCTTTGAATTCACAAACATTTGTTCTTTTTTTATTTATTATTTATTTTAATTTATGAGAAAAAGGCGTTTCGATTCAACGGTTTCAAATTGTTATCATTTGATTCTATTATTTTTATCCCATTTCTCAAATGATGACTGTTTTCAGATACATCAGATAAATGATTCTTACAATTGACTCATGAAATATTATTCCTTTTCTAGCGAAAAAACATTTTTGACAACGAAACTTAGACCATTTATTGCTATCTTTTAAAAATTCTGATTTTAAAAACGTCATGAAATGTGGTTTCCTTTTAGAAAAACATACATATCTGCTTTCTATTGAAAATATTATTTTCTTAGTAGAAGTTAATAATAGTTTCATATGGATAAATACACTTGAATTATTCTCTAGAATTCAATAAGTTAATATAACATTGTTAATACCTCAACGTAAAGTAAGATATATATAAGAGACTTAAAATCAAAGCCTTTAATCGGTGGGTCTTTTTTTTTTCCAAATTCGATACATTTGACTTTAACCTTGTCAGAAAAAAACATCTTTCGAATCCCTATATTATGGATTAATGGCACTACTTTTGGTGGTTCAGAGTTTCTCCTTAAATAGGATAATAAACGTATAAGCTGTCTTCTTGTCAAAAGAATATTATTTTTTCCATCCAGGTTATTCTACAAAAGTCCATATACTAGCAATACTTCATTCCGATTTGCTGAATTTCAATCTGATTTTTTATAGCAAAAAAAAGATGTTCTTCAACAGGCAAGACTTTCCTTTTGCTACTACAGTTTGATAAAAAAATGTGAAAAACCCACTTCCATTCATGTAAGATACTTAAGTCAAAATGTTATATAATCTTCTTCGATAGATAGAATCGAATACTTTGATTTGACGATAGAGTCGCATTATAAGGCGAGCAGCGTTATTGCATTTCACCGTATTTTCAGAAATGTGCTGTATTTTCTAAATGTTCTACCATCCCTCTAGCAATCTCTTTTGATACCTCCCTGGTACATCTGTATTCAACAATCTAGAGTTTTTATTTGATTCATTTCACTCCTTTTTTCTTTCAATCTTTCCCTATTTGGCCGTTATATTTATTTGTAGATTTGATAAAGATTAGCACGTTTGCATGAGACGTCATTGACCTCTACTACCAGCATCCCTTGCACACTTTCTTTGTCTTATTATTCTCGTGAAATTTAAATAAGAAAGAACATTCGCGAAGCATGTTGGTAGTGGGACTCAAATTTTGCATGCTATTTCTCTTAAGGATTTCGTGACTTTTATATTTCAACAAGCTTCCTGCATAATAAGATGCATTAAACATTTGATTCTGCCACGACATGTGTACATGTGTGCCTTGAGCATCGTTTATCGAGATTTAGAAGAGATTTAGAAAAATACACTGTTTCTCCAAAACGACATAACATTTTAAAATGATAATTATATATGCAATCTTTGTTAAGTAAGCTTTTAGAAAATTTATACTTTAATTTATACTTTTGAGATTTCTTTGAATATTTTGATAAAACGCTCTACGCGAACTCAAAGCAAACGACCTATGTGTGTTGCTGATACCTTAAAAACCTTTCTTGCGGATTAGGCCATTTACACAAACTGCAAATAGTGCTCATTTTGTGTTGAAGAGATAAGGCTAATCGCTTGCCATCTATGGCTTCATTCACAAAACATCTTTATCAAAATATCATTTAAAAGATCGGTCCTATGTTTGTTTATTTAAATTATCCTATGATCAACATGAAGGTCCATAAAGTTAAAGTGATCAGATGATCTGGGAATTATTTTCTTCCTAGCTATTTCATCCACACTGTTGTCAGAATGTGATAATTCCAGGTTTGTGCTGTATTCGTAACACTTAAATGGCTTCTCAATTTAAAATATATTTCATGTCAGTTCTTGCGCACGAAATTTTTTTTTCTTTAGGCATTTTATGGAGGCACTAAAATGGCTTTAAATTTAGAATATGTATTTCAAACCTTTGTAAATGTTTTATTGTTTAAGTATTTTTTAAAAAAAGTCATTATAAAGCCGCATAGAGAGGCATTAAAATTGCTACCTACGAAAGTTTGCACTAAAGTGGCTTCTAAACATAAATATATTTTATATAGGTTCTTTAAAACTTTTGAGAACCCATTTTAAGGCGAATTGAAGAGGCACTAACATGAAACTCTGTTGCATGGTTTGCGCTTTATTTTTTTTAAATGGCTTATCACGAAGCAATGTTCGTGTGCACTAAAAACACCCCTCAAGTTTAAATAAAATATCTTACATTTGTGAGCATGAAAATGGTTTCTTGCTTTTAAATTGTTAAAAAAGGCGCCTAGAAATGAATTAAAATGTGGCTTCTCAAGAAACTGAATTGTTGTGCTCTAAAGTGGCTCGTAAATTCAAGGTATATGTTATGTTTTTGAGGTAGAAGGCATTTTTAGTTCGCCAAGATGCACTAGAATGGCTTCTCCCGAAACTTGGTTGATTGGCACTAAAATGGTTTCTTACGCACTTGAAAGGTTTCATCATAGCTTTCTATGCACTTCAAAGATTTTTTTTAAATAGTACCCCCCCCCCCCCCCCCCCTTTTTTTTTCGGCAAAAAATATCATGGATAACTTATTCTACTTTGGTTAATTTTTGCCACTTCAATGGGTTGAATAGTTTCATCTGACACTGGATAACTAGAAAGTCTTTATGCCCGACACTGAAATGGCTTCGTAAAAAGCTTCAAGTTTAATTCTTTCCTGAAATCAAAAGTGGGATCAATCCATGGAAAAAAAGTAGAGAATTTCCTGTGATATTAATTGAGCAAAGGAAAGGGAAAAGGAAAATCTGAAAAAAAGGACATCATCGTCAAACCAATATTTTTCCGGGCGCAAAAGATGGGGGAAAAATCGAAGCATAGAAATGTTTTCAGTATGAGAACAATTTAAATTAAAAGAAAACAAACAAAATAATACTAAAAGCATCTGCTCCCTCATTCATTATCTTGAAAATGAAAAACACGTTGATTGGCTTTTTTGCCCCGGTCGGCCTTTTCGATTGGTGCTCTAATGAACTTCTAAATGGGTTTTCTAGGCAAAGAACATCTAAATGGCTTTCCGTGCTTGTTGACAAAATTATAAATTGGTTTCACATGCTGTCTAAAATTCCTGATAAATGGCTTCCAAATTTACACAGACATCGAAATGGCTTTTGATCGTTTAACAACAGCCAAATACCTGCCATATAAAAGATTCCCAGTACGAAAAACTTCGTACCAGTAAATTATGAGGGTCCAGATGTTAGCCGGAATTTTAATTATTTTTATATTGACAAACATATGAATGGCTTTCAAGAGAACTACTAATTAGTAAATGGATCCTTAACGTTGCTTAACACTCAAATGGCTTTTTGAAATAACTTCGCTGACAAATTGCGCATTCGCCTTAGTTTCCAAGGAATACCTTCTTCCTGAACAGTTATTTATTTTCTATTTTATTGGCGGGGAATTGCTGACATTTTAAAGGAAGTTTAAGGTGCCTGGGAACGCTTTTGCTCGACTGGTTACTTTCTTATCGTCCATCGTACCGCTACGGTTCAGTTGTATTTCAATCCTAGGCCGGACCAACACTCAAGGTCTTAAAATAACTGAGGAGAAGGTGCTGCCTTTGGAATTACATCTGCAAATGGACCTTCACGTGGCTCGGCTGACCACGTAAAATTGCGGTTCTGGTCTCTCCACACTTGCTAACCAATATCGGAAGGGACGTAAAAGAACCACTGAGGACGTAAAGAAACCCTGGAGGAGCATCCTCAGTGCCTACACCTCGTACTAACTCACCTCTCATTCATAACACGATGTAAAACGCCTTTGAAGGTATCCACATGGAAAACAGCGCTAAAATAAAAATTATCAAAAGAATTCATTATCAGTAGAACTTTTGATTTTGCCTACGATCCGCCATTAGAGAGAATTTCCTACTCGACATTGTACCGGCTCTCGTAAAAAGATAATCCAACTTCAAAAGTATTTCCCAGCGACTAGAATCTTAACTCTTTCAAAAAATAGCAAGATTATCCGGAAGTTATCTCAAACCTTAAGCCCGAGCTCTTAAAAAATATTTTTCTGTTGACCAGACAGTCTAAGTAGAAGAAGAAAGAAATAACGGTTTTTAAGAAGTTTAGCGCGTTAAGTCTAGGACGATAACGAGTGACTATCAGGTTACCTTGATCAGTGTTCGTTAATTCACATTCTAAGATTGAAGTTCAATTCCGGTGAGTGCTTCATTGGAATATTCCATGTGTTGCATAATCGACCACAAAACTTATTTTAATATGGTGCACATATGAAGCTCATTTCACATGTTCACATCCTTATGACACGGATGATTGAATTAATATATTCATTATCTCTGTTTCGCGCGATCTATAGACACCGAAGGGAACAAGTTATAAGAAAAGAACAAATGATATGCAATAGAAGGTAAAAACGTGGGACTGTTAATATGACGAATGGTAATATGGCTAACAATTTGAATAAACTATTGTTCTTCGCTAACTAGCGACTTTACTAGCCTTGTGTTCACGTGGAAACATAAAAGCGTTTTCACGTGTATGAGAGGCTAATCAATGCAGAACAATAGTTGTTTAAATTGTTCGCCATATTTTGATCCGGTTTATAACTTTGCCTGAACTCCTTCAATACTACCTTTTTCAGTTCCATTCAGTGACCACAAATAATAGTTCCTGGCCGAGGCTGGAGTTTCCGCGCATAGCAAAACTGAAGTTTATCATGCGCGGTAACTCCAGCCTAGGCTAGCTAGGACCTATTTTTCGTGGTCACTGAATGGGACTGTAAAAAGGACTATTCGGGATCCTCGACCGATTTTACATTTATTTTACTGACTCAAACACAGTGAAGTTCGCGTGCGGTGATGAACAGCTGTAAAACATATTGTTTCTACACGAATAGCGTTTCAGATTATCCTCCCCTACACTCCCCTCTCCCCAAGCGTTTTTTTAACCTGCCATAGGGCAACTCACATATCAAATTAATCAACAAAGCATCAAAAGCCTTAAGCAAAATAAATATTAATAACCCGGCTTTTAAGCACTCGAATGGATTGTATTTCTGGTAAAGATGTTCTAGTTAAGTAGTAAGCACTTTAGTAAAAAAGCCCATTAAAAACTGCACTGACTTAATGCATTTCTTTAGATACCAGTCATTATTTAAGTCGGAAGGAGGTGAGGGGGGAAAGGGGAGGGGGGTTAAGGAGAAAATGGAGGGCTCTCAAATTGGGAGGATTGGAAGGATTTTTAAAAACGATTGAAGGAGGCGGGCGGTGGTACCTGAAAAAAAATGAGTGCTATGAGGTTGAAATCTGGAAAAGTTTTTGAATCAAAACCATTTTCTAAAATTTTAATGCGATCAACCCGCTTTAAGTCGTTATTATTATTTTATTTTTTGATTGAGATAATTCTTCTGTAAGACTGATGGATGGACGGACGGACGGACGGACGGATGGATGGAATGGATGACAGCTTTATGCTCAAGGTATCAACATACTTCTAAAGATATTTTTTATTTCTCCAACAGCATCCAGTAAATCACAATGTCAAACAATACGCTAAACTTCTCGACTCCACGCAGCAGTATTCAGCCTGGAACCAGCTGTGAAGCCGGGATGAATGAAGCGGCACGAATCGGGCTGACTGTTGCGCATGTCTTAGGTCCTGCTAGCCGCTGTCACAGGCAACTCCTTCGTTATTCACTTGATCCGTACCAAGAATAAAATGAAAGTTTCCTTCAACTTTCTTGTCGTCAACATGGCAATAGCGGACATGATAGACGCCATTTTCTCCGTCCCTAACAACATTGCCTATCTTTACGTAGAAGTTCGTTGGTTTCCTGGATTTTTTGGCTTATTTCTTTGCAAAGTGTCGAACTTCATAATCCTCGTATGTATATTGGTATCAACTACGACTATGACTGTCATTGCTATTGAACGTTACCTAGCAACCACCAAGGTTCTCAAGCGACCGCTGTCTCTTCCAGCTGTCAAGCTAGTGATTGCTGTCATATGGATGTTGGCGGGGCTAATGTCAGTTACTGAACTGATCAGGATGGACCTGGTTTACTTGTACGGTCAGTACTTTTGCTCCATTCACAGCGACTGGCGAAAGTACCTTATTATCGAGATGGTTATAAAGTTCGCCATCACTTACGCGTTTCCGGTTTGGACCATGACCATTCTCTACTCCATCATCGTCTGTCTTCTTTGGAAAAAGGCTCCTGTTGGGGAAGAAATCGACGAGTATAACCGTAGACTTCACAAACAGAAAAAAGGCATTATAAAGAAACTCGTTACCATAGTAACCATCTTTGCACTTGGTTGGCTTCCTGTTCATATCATGCATTTTATAGGCGCGTTCAATACTGACATTTACATGTGTGTGCCTGAGTTTATCAAACTTCTGTTCTTCTGGTTAGCGCATGCCAATAGCGCTATCAACCCTTTTTTGTACTTGATGCTGACCAAGAACTCGCGGGCTCTCTTCAAAGCTCACATCTCTGGGATTATACGAGGAGAAGGCAGCTCCGGACGAGGGAGTAACAGAAGAGATAAACAGAGAGGCGAATAGTTTATTGATGTGGAAAAGAAGTCCAAAGAAAACTACTAAGACAGTTGTTATATAGATACTTCTGACTAATTCAAATATTTATTCAATCATTTAACTGTATATAGATCAGCACTGTGACGTATATGCATGTGGGAGCTTAAGTGATTTCGTATATACAATACTTTAAAGCATAGAATCAAGGGGGAAATAAGATTAGAAAATAAGAAAAATGTACCTATAACACAGGGGTATTCGGACCCCAGCTAAGGTAGAGAGAGGAGACGGATAGAAGAATGTTGTCAAGCCTGTGTAGCAAGGAATGTAGTGACTAGAGCGTAAAGAAGTATGTGGTAAGAGAGTAACGGAAGACTATATATGTAATACAAACAAATGTAAAAAGATATTAATGATTATAGTAGTGTAAATAAAGATTTAGAAAAGTTGAGAAATGATGAGCGGACATAAAAAGTCAAAATCCAAAAATGTCAAAAGTTCAAAAGTCAAAGTGATTTAGGATCATATTACAAAGTGAGTTTGTCTTTTTCATCAATTTCCTATTGTTATTTTTTCACAAGACATTTTGACATTTCGTCTCAAGCGACTTTGTCGTCCAGCATTTTGTCATGAAAGACTTTCGCTTTTCACATTTCATCGTCCTGCATTTTGTCATAAAAGACTTTTGCTTTTGACATTTCTCCGTTTTGCCATTTTGTTTTCAGGCGATTTGTCAAACGACCAAAAGCAAAACAGCGAAAAGTCAAACTCAGATTCAAAGCTCCCAGGCGTTCCCCTTAATAAATAAAGGTAACCCACGCCATGTAGTATTGTCACATCATTTCTAGGAATTTAAGGGTCACGCTCATTTCCAAGAATCGTCTGCTAATACGTTACAAACAACTTGATTCAACCAACTCTCTCGACTCTTATCAACATGGAATCGTTTGTGGACGATCTTAAGAAGGAAGTCCAATGTTCTTTGTGTAATGATACACTCATAGAACCAAAGATCTTGCCGTGTTTTGACACATTTTGTAAGCCTTGTATTAAAAGACACGCAGAGCTGATCGACGAAGTCAACGTCTTCAAGTGTCCTCGATGTACATCACAAACCCCTCTACCAGAACCAAACAGCGTAGAAGATCTACAGCCAAGTCTACTTCATTCTAGAATCTTGAAGGGTCTGGCGTTGGTTGAAGGAGAAAAGGCTTGTTCTGTTTCTGAGAGTCATTTAACAGCAGCTTGGTATTGTTTTGACTGTGATCGCTCGCTGTGTCAAGAATGCGAGAAGAACCATTCATTTTTCACCAAAGATCACAAGGTCGTTCGTCTGGCTAATTTGAAGAAAGAAGATATTAATGTCATAATAACAAGAGAAAATGCTTGTAAAAGTCACCCTCATCACAGGCTAGAGGTGTTCTGTGAAGACTGTGAGGACATGATTTGCTTGACGTGCTTGAAACACGATCACATGGATCATAGGACAATGTCATTACATAAGTTTGCTTCGAACAAAAAAGCTGTATTGTCAAAGCATCTGCAGGTACTAGAGCAGTTGAGATTAGATGACAAGGAGAAGCAACAACAAGAAGACATTGCTAACACAAATTAAGCAACAAGGTGAAAATGCCAAACGAGAAGTGAAAGACAAAACCAAGAAGATCATCGAAATACTGCAAGAAAACGAACGAGAATTGCTGAGACAAATCGATGAAAAGCTGAACACAGCCACAACAAACTTGAATATAATTCATAATATTCCAGCCGTCAAGGAATATATCAAGAATGTGATGGAAAGAGGACTTGCAAGTGAAATGATGAACATTCAAGAGACACAGTGCTCGGAGAATTTCATCTTCAACCACATTTCACCCTCTTCTCGAGTTGAGTTTGCTCCTAACGAACAGCTGGTGCAAGAAATGAATAGTTCAGGGCTGGGAGAAATACGAACTTGTTTGAAAACAGACCACACGAATAGCACTATTGAAGTACAATCTGAGACAGAAGCTTTAAAGAAAGAAAAGCTAATACTGACAACTAAAACCTCTAGAGGAGAACTCAATCATGATCCAAGGGAATGTTATAGACGTTCAAATCACAGCCTGAAGGAAACGTGAAAATAGAAAAGAAATATGTGAGAACTGATGGTAAATTAGAAGTAGAATTCATGGCTAAAGTAGCTGGTCAACTGACAGCAAAGGTTCAAGTGAATGGGAATCATGTATCTAACAGTCCACTAGTGGTGAATGTCAAGCCACAACAGATGAGAACAACAGGACAGTTTAACACAAAAGGTGTAAATATAGAATCTAGTAATTTGACAGGCATAGTATTAACAGAGACAACAGCAGGATCGCTGTGGCCAATTGTTCTTCTGACTGTGTCCATGTCTTCACCACTGATGGAGATCTCTTACTGACGTATGGTAGTCAAGGTAGTGCACAGGCACGACTGCCGTCTCGTCCTGTAGGTTTAGCATTTCTGAATGATACAGATTTAGTTATAGTAGACAGTAATAATCATAGAATATGTGTAGTGAACACTACGACAGGGACATTGGTAAAGACCTTTGGTAAGCAAGGTAACGGTGATGGAGAGTTAGTATTCATGGGGAGCACACGTTGATGACGATGGTAACATCATTGTGTGTGATCGTGGTAATCATCGTGTTCAAGTCTTCACAAGAGACGGTGACTATCAATATCAGTTTGGTTTGATAACACAGGACAAGTTTACCCCATATGATGTGATAACACATGATGGACTGTTTTACGTCAGTGATGATAATAATGACGTTATTCATGTATTTGAGAAGAAAGGTAACGTACCGACTAGAATATCGACGATTGGTGGTAAAGGCAGTGCTGATGGTCAGCTGAATGGACCATGGGGCCTGGCTATCGATAATGACCATCATCTACTGGTGTGTGATCAATGTAATAAGCGTGTACAAAAGTTCACATTGGATGGTCGTTTTGTAGGAAGAACTTGTGATGTAATCGAGGAGCCTAGATATATAACTGTTTTAAAGGATGGTCAGTTATTAGTTAGTACGGATGGTTCTGGTGTGTGGTGTGTAAAGTAGAATTGTCTGATCTATTATTAATGTGTACATACAACCATCATTATACTCATATCACTAGTGATCAATAACTAGATGTATTATATACATACCGAGATTTAATCACTAAAAACCATTTCAATACAGCTATTTCAAAAGGATTGAATACTGAAGAAATAGAAAACGCGCACGCGTGCTGTGTGCTGTAAAGCAAGCGGTGATTGGCAGAACACGAGAGAAGTGTTAGGAGAAGCATGACACGTAGCGGAGTGCTCCTGGACACTTCTCGAGTGTTCTGCCAATCCCCAAGTGCTTTATGACTGCACACAGCACACCAAGCAAGTTTTTCTTTTCTTTCATAAAATACAAATTACAATAATAGGGAATGACGCAACGAAAAGTGCGCGCGCGTGCAATGTGCTCTAATAAAGCACGCGCTCTAAACCATTTAGAACGCGACATTCATAACAGTCATTTTTTAATGAATACTACATACTGAATAGGGTGCATTCCAAGACCAAAGGGTATTGTGGGTCTCGTTAATTTGAAATAAAAAGTAAATATACAGTAATTAACTCTCTACATGTAGTTAGTATATTGTTTCAGATGGAATACACTAAAGATAGAATAAATAATTATTATTAATCCTACTTAAGACAATGTCACTATGACCCACAATGTACTTCGGTCTTGGAATGTTACCATAAACAGAAAAAAGGCATTATAAAGAAACTCGTTACCATACTAACCATTTTTGCACTTGGTTGGCTTCCTGTTCATATCATGCATTGTATAGGCGCGTTCAATACTGACATTTACATGCGTGTGTCTGAATTTATCAAACTTCTGTTCTTTTGGTTAGCGCATGCCAATAGTGCTATCAACCTTGATGCTGACCAAGAAATCGCGGTCTGTCTTCAAAGCTCACATCTGTGGGATTATACGAGGAGAAGGCAGCTCCGGACGAGGGAGTAACAGAAGAGATCAACAGAGAGCGAATAATTTATTGATGTGGAAAAGAGGTTCAAAGAAAACTACTAAGACGGTTGTTATATAGATACTTCTGACTAATTCAAATATTTATTCAATCATTTAACTGTATATAGATGAGCACTGTGACGTATAAGCATGTGGGAGCTTGAGTGATTTCGTATATACAATATTTTAAAGCATAGAATCAAGGGGGAAAATAAGATTAGAAAATAAGAAAAATGTACCTATAACACAGGGGTATTCGGACCTTAGCTAAGGTAGAGAGAAGAGACGGATAGAAGAATGTTGTCAAGCCTGTGTAGCAAGGGATGTAGTGACTAGAGCGTAAAGAAGTATGTGGTAAGAGAGTAACGGAAGACTATATATGTAATACAAACAAATGTAAAAAGACATTAATGATTATAGTAGTGTAAATAAAGATTTAGAAAAGTTGAGAACATAACCAAAGAAATACTGAGCGTGGTAGCCCTGTGTCCTTATTGATGCATTATTAGCGTGACATCATTTCTAGGAATTCAAGGGTCACGGTCATTTCCAAGAATCGTCTGCTAATACGTTTACAAACAACTTTATTCAACCAACATTTCACCCTCTTCTCGAGTTGAGTTTGCTCCTAACGAACAGCTGGTGCAAGAAATGAATAGTTCAGGGCTGGGAGAAATACGAACTTGTTTGAAAACAGACCACACGAATAGCACTATTGAAGTACAATCTGAGACAGAAGCTTTAAAGAAAGAAAAGCTAATATTGACAACTAAAACCTCTACAGGAGAACTCAATCATGATCCAAGGAATGTCATAGACGTGCAAATCACACCTAAAGATAATGTGAAAATAGAAAAGAAATGTGCGAGAACTGATGGTAAAGTAGAGGTTGAATTCATGGGTAAAGTAGCTGGTCAACTGACAGCAGAGGTTCAAGTGAATGGAAATCATGTATCTAACAGTCCACTATTGGTGAATGTCAAGCCACAACAGATGAGAACAACAGGACAGTTTAACACGAAAGGGGTAGATATAGGATCTAGTTCGTTGACAGTTATAGCAGTAAGCAGAGACAACAGCAGGATCGCTGTTGCCAATTGGTTTTCTCATTGTGTCCATGTATTCACCATTGATGGAGATCTCTTACTGACGTATGGTAGTCCAGGTAGAGCACAGGAACAGTTGTCTTATCCTGGAGGTTTATCATTTCTGAATGATACAGATTTAGTCATAGCAAACTTTGGTAATCATAGAATATGTATAGTGAACACTTCAACAGGGACATTGGTAAAGACCTTTGGTAACCAAGGTAACAGTGATGGAGAGTTTCGTTATCCACACGGAGTACACGTTGATGACGATGGTAACATCATTGTGTGTGATACTGATAATAATCGTGTTCAAGTCTTCACAAAAGACGGTGACTATCAATATCAGTTTGGTTTGACAACACAGGACAAGTTTAATCCATATGATGTAATCACACATGATGGACTGTTTTACGTCAGTGATCGCAGTAATCACGTGATTCATGTATTTGAGAAGAAAGGTAACGTACCGACTAGAATATCGACGATTGGTGGTAAAGGCATTGCTGATGGTGAGCTGAATAGACCATTGGGCCTGGCTATTGATAATGATCATCATCTACTGGTGTGTGATCATAGTAATAACCGCGTACACAAATTCACATTGGATGGTCGTTTTGTAGGAAAGACTTGTGATGTAATCAGGAACCCTTATTATATAACTGTTTTAAAGGATGGTCAGTTATTAGTTAGTACGCATGGTTCTGGTGTGTGGTGTGTAAAGTAGAATTTTCTGATCTACTATTAATTTCTATATATAACCATCATTATACTCATATCACCATTGATCAATAACTTGTTATATTATATACATACCGAGATATAATCACTAAAAACCATTTCAATACAGCTATTTCAAAAAGATAGCATACTGAAGAAATAGAAAACGTGCACGCGTGCTGTGTGCTGTAAAGCAAGCGGTCATTGGCAGAACACTAGAGAAGTGTTAGGAGAAGCATGACACGTAGCGGAGTGCTTCTGGACACTTCTCAAGTGTTCTGCCAACCCCCAAGTGCTTTATGGCTGCACACAGCACACCAAGCAAGTTTTTTATTTCGTCTATAAAATACAAATTACAATAATAGATAGGAATAACGCAATGGAAAGTGCCCACGTGTCCAATGTGCTCTAATAAAGCACGCGCTCCCAACCAACCAGAACGCGATATTCATAACAGTCATTTTTTGATAAATACTACATACTGAATAGGGTGCATTCCAAGACCAAAGGGCATTGTGGGTCTCGTGAATTTGAGATAAAGAGTAAATATACAGCAACTTTCTTCATGTAGTTAGTATATTGTTTCAGATAGAATAAACTAAAAATAGAATAAATATTTATTATTAATCCTACTTTAGACAATGCCACTATGACCAACAATGCACTTTGGTCTTGGAAAGTTACCATAAACAGAAAAAAGGCATTATAAAGAAACTCGTTACCATACTAACCATTTTTGCACTTGGTTGGCTTCCTGTTCATATCATGCATTGTATAGGCGCGTTCAATACTTACATTTACATGTGTGTGCCTGAATTTATCAAACTTCTGTTCTTTTGGTTAGCGCATGCCAATAGTGCTATCAACCTTGATGCTGACCAAGAACTCGCGGGCTTGGTTTGGACCATGACCATTCTCTACTCCATCATCGTCTGTCTTCTTTGGAAAAAGGCTCCCGTTGGGGAAGAAATAAATCGACGAGTATAACCGTAGACTTCACAAACAGAAAAAAGGCATTATAAAGAAACTCGTTACCATAGTAACCATCTTTGCACTTGGTTGGCTTCCTGTTCATATCATGCATTTTATAGGCGCGTTCTATACTGACATTTACATGTGTGTGCCTGAGTTTATCAAACTTCTGTTCTTCTGGTTAGCGCATGCCAATAGCGCTATCAACCCTTTTTTGTACTTGATGCTGACCAAGAACTCGCGGGCTGTCTTCAAAGCTCACATCTCTGGGATTATACGAGGAGAAGGCAGCTCCGGACGAGGGAGTAACAGAAGAGATAAACAGAGGGCGAATAGTTTATTAATGTGGAAAAGAAGTCCAAAGAAAACTACTAAGACGGTTGTTATATAGATACTTCTGACTAATTCAAATATTTATTCAATCATTTAACTGTATATAGATCAGCACTGTGACGTATAAGCATGTGGGAGCGTGAGTGATTTCGTATAGTATACAATATTTTAAAGCATAGAATCAAGGGGAAAATAAGATTAGAAAATAAGAAAAATGTACGTATAACACAGGGGTATTCGGACCCCAGCCAAGGTAGCGAGAGGAGACGGATAGAAGAATGTTGTCAAGCCTGTGTAGCAAGGGATGTAGTGACTAGAGCGTAAAGAAGTATGTGGAGAGAGAGTAACGGAAGACTATATATGTAATACAAACAAATCTAAAAAGACATTAATGATTATAGTAGTGTAAATAAAGATTTAGAAAAGTTGAGAACATAACCAAAGAAATTCTGAGCGTGGTTACCCTGTGTCCTGATTTATGCATTATTAGCGTGACATCATTTCTAGGAATTCAAGGGTCACGCTCATTTCCAAGAATCGTCTGCTAATACGTTTACAAACAACTTTATTCAACCAACTCCTTCGACTGTTATCAACATGGAATCTTTTGTGGACGATCTTAAGAAGGAAGTCCAATGTTCTTTGTGTAATGATACACTCATAGAACCAAAGATCTTGCCGTGTTTCGACACATTTTGTAAACCTTGTATAAAAAGACACGCAGAGCTGATCGACGAAGTCAACGTCTTCAAGTGTCCTCGATGCACATCACAAACCCCTCTACCAGAACCAAGCAGCGTAGAAGATATACAGCCAAGTCTACTTCATTCTAGAATCTTGAAGGGTCTGGCGTTGGTAGAAGGAGAAAGGTTTGTTCTGTTTCTGAGAGTCATTTCACAGCAGCTTGGTATTGTTTTGACTGTGATCACTCGCTGTGTCAAGAATGCGAGAAGAACCATTCATTTTTCTCCAAAGATCACAAGGTCATTCGTCTGGCTAATTTAAAGAAAGAAGATATTGAGTTCATAATAACAAGAGAAAATGCTTGTAAAAATCACCTTCAACAGAGGTTAGAGTTATTCTGCGAAGACTGTGAAGACATGATTTGCTTGACATGCTTGAAACACGATCACAAGGATCATAAGACAATGTCTTTAGATAAGTTTGCTTCGATCAAAAAAGCTGTATTGTCAAATCATCTGCAGGTACTAGAGCAGTTGAGATTAGATGACAAGGAGAAGCAACAACAAGAAGACATTGCTAACACAATTAAACAACAAGGTGAAAATGCCAAACGAGAAGTGAAAGACAAAACCAAGAAGATCATCGAAATACTGCAAGAAAACGAACGAGAATTGCTGAGACAAATCGATGAAAAGTTGAACACAGCCACAACAAACTTGAATATAATTCATAAAATTCCAGCCGTCAAGGAATATATCAAGAATGTGATGGAAAGAGGACTTGCAAGTGAAATGATGAACATTCAAGAGACACAGTGCTCGGAGAATTTCATCTTCAACCACATTTCACCCTCTTCTCGAGTTGAGTTTGCTCCTAACGAACAGCTGGTGCAAGAAAGTGAATAGTCAGGCTGGGAGAAATAAGAACTTGTTTGAAAACAGACCACACGAATAGCACTATTGAAGTACATCCTGAGACAGAAGCTTTAAAGAAAGAAAAGCTAATACTTGACAACTAAAACCTCTAGAGGAGAACTCAATCATGATCCATGGGATGTCATCGACGTGCAAATCACACCTGAATAAACGTGAAAATAGAAAAGAATATGTGTAAGAACTGATGGGTAAATTAAAGTAGAATTCATGGCTAAGTAGCTGGTGAACTGACAGTCAGAGGTTCAAGTGAATGGGAATCATGTATCTAACAGTCCACTATTGGTGAATGTCAAGCCACAAGGGATGAGAACAACACGACAATTTAACGCTAAAGGTGTAGATATAGGATCTAGTCAAGTTTTAGCAGGTATAGCAGTAAACCAAGACAACAGCAGGATCGCTGTTACCAATTGTTCTTCTACTGTGTCCAAGTCTTCACCACTGATGGAGTCTCTTACTGACGTATGGTAGTCCAGGTAGTGCACAGGGACAGTCGTTCTTATCCTGTAGACGTAGCATTTCTGAATGATACAGATTTAGTCATAGCAGACTTTTAGTAATCCATAGAATATGTAGTAGTGAACACTTCAACAGGGACATTGGTAAAAGACCTTTGGTAACCAATGGTAACGGTGATGGAGAGTTTTCGTAATCCATGGGGAGATACACGTTGATTACGATGGTAACATCATTGTGTGATGATCGTCATAATTCCGTTCTTCAAGTCGTCACAAGAGACGGTGACTATCAATATCAGTTTGGTTTGACAATACAGGACAAGTTTTACTCCATATGATGCTGTATCACACATGATGGGCTGTTTTACGTCAGTGATAGCAGTAATCACGTGCATTCATGTATTTCGAGAAGAAGGTAACGTACCGACTAGAATATCGACGATTGGTGGTAAAGGCAGTGCTGATGGTCAGCTGAATGGACCATGTGGCCTGGCTATTCGATAATGACCATCATCTACTGGTGTGTGATCAAGGTAATAACCGCGTACAAAAATTCACATTGGATGGTCGTTTTGTAGGAAAGACTTGTGATGTAATCGAACTCCCTCAATATATAACTGTTTTAAAGGATGGTCAGTTATTAGTTAGTACGTGGGGTTCTGGTGTGTGGTGTGTAAAGTAGAAATGTCTGATCTATAATTAATGTCTAACCATCGTTATACTCATATCACTAGTGATCAATCATTTGTATTTTATATAGTTTTTATAATATTTTTAATGTCGATAGCTTTTTAGAACTTTCTAGATTAGTCGCCGAGATTCTGACATGAAACGGACAGCCAAATGTTTTGCCCAGTCCCTGAGCGGCAGATTAGCACCCAGTTTCCCATTTGTTTTTGTTATAATCCATTCTCGTTCCCAGATCCTCTTCGGTTGACGTTCCTCCGCGTCAGAGGCTCTGGGAAACCAGAGCTTTACAACCGGAAGCAAGGGATATTGCGACTACGGACTCACAGTGCATGCTCGAACTCTTTCCAAGACAAGCATGGACAAGCCTTTGATCATCCAATCAAAAAAATAGATGGATTGTTCTTCTTAAAAGCCAATCAAATTGCAAGAATTTGTAGGATTTTCCTGAGGAAAACGGAGGAACGACAGGAGGAGGATCTGGGAACGAGAATGGTTATAATCAAGTCTTCTGCAACGGTGGTTATAAATTTCGGTACCAGACCCTCAAGAGAGGACCCGTGAGAATCTGGGACCGAAAAAAATGAAGGCTGTGAAGGAGACCGGAGACAAAAGGAGACAAAAAGATTTTTGTCGGGAGATACTGAAAGAAAGAGGAATAGTAAGAAGAAGCTGCAAGCATTTTAAAACGAAGACTTAATACGGCGGAAAATAAACAAAACCATTAAAAAATGAGTAACGAAAAAAGTCAGAATATTCAAAAATCTTAATGTTTTTATCTTACTTCGGTCAAATGTTCTAATCATCAGTTATTTAGTTTGTTTTTTTTACGACCCGGCGGCTTATTCAGAATGCCGTTGACGATGCTTATTCCAAATGGAAACTTTTTGTCAATGAAGATTTTATCAGTGATTAATAACTTTTTTCTTCTTAAACTGGACTTATGTGCAATTTTAAGAAGGTTTTTTTACGTGTCGCTACACAAGATAATAAGAAGGTCTCTTACGAAGGTCTCTTCTCTCGCGGTTAAGTCCAGTCACTTAGATTTACCACTAACAATGGCCACATTCAGGCGATATGAGGTTACTGGTCCTAGTATCCTAAATACATATTTCTTGGTAACAAGTTGCAAATGCTAGCTAATGTTGTACAATATTCATGGGAAAAATTTACAAAAACCGTGTACAAGGCGTGAAAAAACGAAGTTTTTTTTTTCAGTAAATATTTGGACTTAAACTTTTCAGTCAAAGCACGTTATTATTAAAATAAATAGATCGAAAATATAATCTAAAGGATTAAGTTTTTCGAGGGGCGAGATAATTATATATTTCTATAGTGATTTTGGAACAGTAATTAATTAACAAAGACGCAGTGAATTTTTCACTGGTTTTAAAGAAAATTTTGTGAGCAAGAAGATGTGCTAACAAACAAGTAGACTGGCCCAACCGTCACTTGCGAATTTAATGTTAAAAATCTCAAGAAAATATTTCGCTTTTTATGATATAATTCCTGCATAGATACCGCGAAAGGTTTAGCTAGAAACAATATCGATGACTTCAATTTAAAATATCTGGTTTTAGCGTCCATACAGTGATATAAATCTTAAAATGTTTTTAAATTTCAAAGTACATTTGAAAATCAATTTGAAACTAATATTCGTGCAGAAGTCGTAATTTTGAACACAAATCACCACTTCTGTCATCTAACAAGGCGATGCTTTGCTGTTAGCTGGCTTTTTGATTAAAATTGACACTAGTCATGTTGCTATTGGTTGTCTTCATTAGCGAATCAAAAGGTTTTTTTTATTTATACTTAAACGCTTTTAATAGGCTCTGTGTTCATAGAATCATCCAGGGTCGTAAAAGCGACTTTTTCCCTTACAAAATTATTTGTCTTATTGACAGAAATCTATGGTCATCATTTCATTCAAGCCATTTAACTGTCAACCCCATATTTGCTTTTTTTAATTTTTTTTTTCTCCTTCAAACTCGGAAATAACGATTCACACGTCGGCGTGGAAAAACAAATGTTTCAAAATTAATTTAGGCAAATGTTCCGTGCACGAGTGACAGAAATAACCGAATTGTGTGTGTGTGTTCAAATTACCCACAATTGCAAGTGTTGCTCATCCTGGACAAGTCATTCGTACCAGACACAAGCGATTTGATTACCTAGGTCTAGGTCTAGCACTTTCTGGTCAAGATTGCAAGATGTATTCAAATGGTACGTGAGGTTAACAGCTTTTGTTATTGAATTGTTAGTAGAGAACTTGAAACTTGAGTGGAAATTGGGGTTTCAACTATGAGTGAATGTTTTAATGTTTTGATTTTAGTTGCTAAATCAAAATCTTCGACTTATTCCGTCAAATGAACCTGAAAGAGCGGCTTGGTACAAAAATGCTGAAAAAAAGAATAAAAAAGAGGCTTTCAATTCCATAGAATGGATTGAAATTTATTCATTGAAGAATAGTTGCCTAAATTTGATCATAAATCACTTCATAACCACTTTGAATTCAGTCCAGTAAGAACTAATAGCGATATAAAAAAACATCCATTCTGCCTGACAAAGGTCCTTCGCGATAAAAACGTGCTCATCGTGTTTCTCAGTGGATAGAAATGTTTCTGAATACAATTGTAAGAAAATACGTACTCGAATGCCAGGGCTTTGATGAGAAAATTGTGCTGTAGATTGAGATAAGGTTTGATAAAATAATTCAAAACAGACATAAATGAGATATTGGATAAATAAAAAATATATGATAAAAAAAGGTGAAAAATAGATAAAATATTAAATGGCTTCATGAGGTTTTGACTATCTAAAGTGATAAATATCGTAAGGTGTTAAAAGAGCAAGTTTTGTCTTTTATCCTTACACAGGCCACCTCTCATAGATTAAAGCAAAACGAGTTATGGGGGTCAGTTTGCGTCTTGATTAATCTAAGATAAGAAGAATTAAGTTTTGACATCAAGCTTTGTCGATACTGGCCGAACGAAAACTGGTTCGGTTTCGTGTAGGACTTGCATGAAGAAAAGAAAAAAATGCTAGTGTTTTGATCGGAAAGGCGACATCTATGTCCAATACTCACGACCGAGGGTTAAAATGGAACGAAGAAATAATAAATGAATAAACGAAAGAAAGAAAGCTTAAGTGCGCGCGAAATAAGAAGAGAAAGACAAGAAGAAGAACTGATAATCTCAAATCTAACATAGCAAACGAACTCTTAGCCCGAAATCATCAGTGTATGCTAGCCGTTCAAGAAAATCAAAAAATTTAACTTTTTGGCCAAAGTAATTAATATTTTGACATCAAGAACAAATTAATTCAAATTAATCGTTATTTACAGTTTAAAGTAGGTGTAGAACAAAAGCCGTCAAAAAAATGCTACAGAAAAAATTGCACGACAAGTAAAAACAACCAAAAGGATTTCTGCCCGGATACAACGTCGCCATCATGTGATAGCACTCTAGACCGAATTAATATATAAATTTATCGAATTGGTTTAAACTTATGCCACTTCTGATTAAAACAACATGTGCATCAAAGATGTACGGGATGTATTTGCATCTACAGTAAAACACGTGCCATGATTGGGAAGAAGGAAACAAATGCCGTTTTCTGATTGGCTAAGATTTGCCAGATATTCACATTAAACGACGAGTAAGAATTTAGCTATAATATACGTTTTCTGATTGGCTACACGAACGTATATGACACGCTATTGCTGATTGGTCAAACGTCTATTGAGCGAAAGATTGACCGAATGACGTCGTGTAGGCAGACAGTACATCCTCTGTCTTGTCATAATCTCATCAGGAATAAAACGTATTGTCGTACTTTATCCTATAAATTTTTCCTTCCGTCAAATGAAGTTTTTTTTCTTTTGTTTTTTTCTTTTCTCGCTTCACTAAGCAAATAGTAAAGATTTCACCATGTTTGCTTTGTTCTACATCTTAACATCCAATTCGAAGATTTTCCGGGCCGAACGTCATGTACAAAAGCGAACAAAAATCATTTAATATTCACTTCTGTCTTAAAATCTACGGTTTCAAATCCACGCCATTATTTTTTCTTCTTCTAGGACCTCTTCTTCTTCTTCTTCTTCTTCTTCTTCTTCTTCTTCTTCTTCTTCTTCTTCTTCTTCTTCTTCTTCTTCTTCTTCTTCTTCTTCTTCTTCTTCTCTTCTTCTTCTTCTTCTTCTTCTTCTTCTTCTTCTCCTTCTTCTTCTTCTTTTAGCGCTATCCGATGGAAAAATCTTATCCAGTGGACAAATTTATTGGATAAGAGCATCGACTTATCCACTGAATAAGGATTTATTCGTTGAATAGCGCTATTCATCCTTCGTACTACGGTACAAACCGGAAGAAAACCGGAAAGCCCGAAGTAAACGAAGACGATACTTTATCCCGTGCACTCCATTCGAGCTTTCGTGCTTTCTTTTCATACCCTAAAGAAATACATTTTAGCTTTTTAAAAAAACGGGACTTTTGAAGCGAGAGAAAACCGGATAGCTGGAACAAACAAAGACGCGGTACTCTACTCTCCACATTTCAACTTTGTTTACACAAATCTATGCAAACACATTAAGCTTTCTTCTCTCCTCGCGTTATTACGGTGCCATTTCTTGAAGTGCTTTCGTCTTTACACCTTTGAGATAATGCTTTTAATATTCTTAAACACAATTTGGTCTGCAAAGCCTGAAAAGAGGTTTAGAGAACTAACACTTATGAAGTTCCGTTATAATGTTTTAACAAATATTCAACATTTCATAGCATCTTTTTTTCAATCAGATCTCAGTTTCAAGATTTAGATTTAAGATAAATTAGAATATCCCACGCTTGAAAATACATTTTCCGCGTGCGTTTCGAGGCTACTGCCTCTTAATCAGTGTAAATGTCTGTTTAAAGAAATACCGAGTTATTTTAAAAATTTGTGATTGCCAATTGCACGACCGAAAGAAATTGTGAGCTAACAGGAATAAGAACTTCTTGAAATTATTCCTTAATCTATATCTGCACCATTCGGACCTTAAACGGCAATGAAAGGAAGTTTCATAAACTTAATCAATTTTGTTTTTAATTTTTCCATCAATCAGCAAGCAGCAACCTGACAAGCCAATGGAATGGCTTCAACGTTCTCCAAAACCTTCAAGCCGTCATGACAAGTATTTATGTCATCACTTTCGTAGTAGCGTTACTAGGCAACGTATTGGTTATCTACGCCGTCTCCAATTACCAGCACATGCGTACTACGACGAATGTTTTGATCGCAAACATGGCAGTCGCTGACCTTATTACTACTATCTTCGCCATGACATACTCCATATTTTACCTCTTTATGCAAAACCGATGGTTCGGAGGAGTAGTTGGGACGATGGCTTGTAAACTGGTCCACTTTATAATTGCTACTACCATAGCTGCTTCTATAGTCGCACTTTTCCTCGTCTCGTTGGAACGATTTTGCGCTGTTGTTTATCCGCTAAAGTATATCAAGTTTATTCACAACAAGAAGCTTCTTACCGCTGTAGTTTGGTTGGTATCATTTGCGTCTATGATCGTGTTCTTAGTTGTCTACCGTGTAAATGAATTCGACGATGGCACATTCTTGTGCCAGATTGAATGGAACCCGGAATTCCATCCATACCATTCCCCAAAGGTGTTTTATTCATTGGTATCACTAATACTCTATGTGATGCCTTTGCTCTTTATGTCAGTCATGTACATCATAATCATCAGAAAACTGTGGCGTCGTCGAGTTCCTGGGAATCGCTCCGAGCTAAACAGACAAGCCGCCATACGAAGCAGAAAAAGTGTGATAAAGATGCTTATCGTAGTTCTTGTTGTCTTCGCACTTTGTTGGCTTCCTGTCCATATCATGCACGTCCTCATCAACTTCTTCTACCACCCGGTATTCCGTCAGCTCTCGCCATGGATAGTGATGATGTTGTTCTGGATATCGCATGCTAACAGCGCTATCAATCCTTATATTTTCATCACGATGAACCAAAGCTTCAGAAAGATAGCAATGAGCGTTCTATCAAGGTGTATCAGAGGAAGAAGCCATCATATTAAGAGAAAAAGACGGTCATACTCGTCAGGATTTTTCAGCCGAAGGTACACTATGACGGAGAATTCCATACAGACAGCACGAATGCCACACCAAGTCCTACTGAAAGTTATACACAATAAGACAACCATTCAATACGGCCGCACATCTTTTGAGTCTACGCTGTAAGATTCTTTTAAAACGAGGGATATTTGAACGAAGCAGCTCATGTTCTGCATTGAATAGAAGAGCCGGTTTGCTGCCATTATTGCTGGATTTCAAATTTGAAAACCTTATAGATAAATCTGCTAGCTTAGCCTAGAGTCATTATCAGTATCATTGCCATATCAATATAATTCATCATCATTATCATTATTACTAGAGTGACCACAGTAAATCCGTGAAACACTAATTACTAAATAGAACAAAATAGTGCTAGTTAAACAACAGAAAACAATGGAATTTGCATGAAATAGTGCTATTTAGTATTACTAAAGTTTCACGGATTTACTATGGTCACTCTATAAATGAACGATTGAATCCGCATATTGCTTGTCAGTAGATGACGGCTGAAATCCCACTAACACAAGCTTGATTATAAGCAACCAACAACTAGGAATAAATCTTTTTTCACCCTCCTTGAAGTTTTAAATCTAATAAAAAATGGATTATTTTTAAAACGAAAAAAAATCTTATTTAATTGATATGATGAGATTCGAACTCGCCAAAAGAAATTTAAAAAGAAGGAAAAAAACGATTCCACTTTGCCATACCCCCTAGACATCCGCAGAGCTGGGGCGTCGTATGGACTTCGGACCTGACGGCGATTAAATCCTTCTGCCCTTGGGTGTACGAATTACGCAAGAAAATGTTCTAGCCGAAGCATCAGGGGAGAGACCAGCCGGCCCCCAGACCATATCGGCTAATCCCTTGCATCTCTGCAACGCACGGAAAAAATAAATCCAAAAAGTCTAGTCTATTCGGTGCATTGTTTTTATGGCTATTGTTATGCTGATTCACCTGGAACCGTGGTCCAGTGGATAAATCGTTGTCGTTCAAGATACTGAGTCAAGCTCGTTTTAGGAGGTTAGCATTTGGATGGGTGACCTAAACATTATACCTACTCACGCTTTTGCTCTTTTCTTTCTTTCTTTCTTTCTTTCTTTCTTTCTTTCTTTCTTTCTTTCTTTCTTTCTTTCTTTTTTTTCTCTTTTTTTTTGTTCTTTTGTTTTTGATATTTGAAATAATAGAATTTAGAATAGTGAAACTTTTCATTTTCGAGTAGCATTTCTAATTCTCAAGTAAAAATCTGACGAGTAAAATGGCTTAAAAAAAGGCAAATCTACCACGGGGAATTGAAGGTCGCGAACTTTTTAAATTAAACATGGAATTCGTTCACTCACAGGAAGATTTGAAGCCTCATTTCCTTAAACTCGGTTTCTGTATAGAATACTGCTAATAAAAGCTAAAAGAAAATTTTGAGTAGACACGTAAAAGAAAGATCTTTTCACGCCATCTTGAACTTGGGTCAGTTCATACACCCGAGTATGAAGCAGCCCCACCCAGTTTCAATCACTTTGACAAATTAGACATTGATTGGCAACTTTCACTTGAATATAAACCAGATTTTAGATGGGAACTCTGTATCATATGTCCGCAAAGGACTCTTGGGTAGTGTCGTGAAGATCCCGAGGAACTACTGTCAATTTTGACATTTTCTGACGTTGGAAAATACGGAGACACGTGACGCATTTTTAGACTGGGCTGAGACAGGCAACCCAGAAAAAAACTTTGACCATTTGCTACAGAGCATAGACACTGACTAGAACTTGGGATTCTTTCTCACGATTCGTCACTTTTTTAAGGCAGTAAATCCAGTTCAGAAGTGTGATAACCTTCTTTGCAGACGTCCTTAGGGAAATTTTTAGGAACGCCCCAAAAGGACGCCTGCAAAGTAGTTTGAAATTCTTATGTATGGAACTATACGCGTTTGTAACTTCAAGAGGTCAAATAACGTTGAGGCAATGTCCTTGCTTCTAACATTATGATCCCTATACTTTTAGCCTTAGAATAAAATAATCACTTAATCAAAATATGGCGACCAATTTGAATAGTTGTTTTGGACTGACTAGCCCTCATGTTCACGTGTAAACACAAAAGCGCGTCTTTACGTCCCAAAAAGACGCCTGCAAAGTAGTTTGAAATTCTTGTATGGAACTATACGCGTTTGTAACTTCAAGAGGTCAAATAACGTTGAGGCAATGTCCTTGCTTCTAACATTATGATCCCTATACTTTTAGCCTTAGAATAAAATAATCACTTAATCAAAATATGGCGACCAATTTGAATAGTTGTTTTGGACTGACTAGCCCTCATGTTCACGTGTAAACACAAAAGCGCGTCTTTACGTCCCAAAAGGAAGCCTGCAAAGTAGTTTGAAATTCTTGTATGGAACTATACGCGTTTGTAACTTCAAGAGGGCAAATAACGTTGAGGCAATGTCCTTGCTTCTAATATTATGATCCCTATACTTTTAGCCTTAGAATAAAATAATCACTTAATCAAAATATGGCGACCAATTTGAATAGTTGTTTTGGACTGACTAGCCCTCATGTTCACGTGTAAACACAAAAGCGCGTCTTTACGTGTAAGAGAGACGGGGCAGTCCAGGACAATAGTTATTCGATTTTGTCGCCATAAATCGATTAGTTGTATACAGCTGCTTAAAAATTCAAAACGAAAAAGGTGCGAACGGCGATAAGCCGTTAGGAGATAGGTCATTCCCAGACAAAGGAATAGCTGGAAGGATTTATATTTCTTATCGTTATTCTTGTCAATAACACAGATGTTCTTGTTGAGATATTTAGTGTCGTTTGTAGACGAAACCATTTAAAACGACTTGATTATGCTTGATTTATATGCATGCCCACTGTGCCTTTCGGTCGTGCAATCGACAATCACCATTCAACCCTTCCACATTTTTTTTCAAATAACCCATACTAACGAGCAGCTAAAATAAATACATTAGCACTTATTGATGATTTTCAACTATTCCCAAGAGAATTAAATAACAAAAGGTACGGCGGCCATGATGGAGGATATAACAAAAGAAATCATTGACAATTCTTTTGTTAAGTCCCTCCAACATGGCCGCCGTGAAAACCATTATTCCTGTAATATCTTATTCTAAAAAACTCATAAAATTGCTTGTTTTCGTGTTTCTGTGATGTTCAAATATTCAGAAAAAATGTGCCAAGAGTTTGTGACTGTTTATTTTTGAAGCCTCAAGGTATTCTATGTTCCTTTGATTTTTCTCTCACTCTAATTTATCCTATTTAACCGGACTAGTTGGATCTGACTCAAACGATTATTCTTCTCGCCCTCATGACCTACGAGTCAATAGCCTATCGGGCTCGGGGACTAATTGCTAAATAAAGCCCCACGCGGCTTATATTTGGAAGGGCTTGCTTACAATTAGCCATTCGGAGGCCGAGGAAAAACTGGATCCAACTGGCATTGCAGTGCATTTTGGGGCTTTTTTAGAGAACAAAATAAACGTCATCTTGAAATTTCGCCTAAAACAGCCCCACAATGGACTGCAATACCACCTCGACCCAGTTTTTCCTCAACCTCTGAATGGCTAATAAGAAAGGCTTTTAAGATTTCCAAATTTAAGGGGCTTATTTTAGGTAGGGCTTAACATTCGGTGGAGGAGGGTGCCTAATCGTAAAGTTTTACGTGTGATTCGAAATTTTCCTGGAACCATGGCCGTTTAGTGAACTTCAAGTACTAATAAAAAATCTAACAAAAAATCTAAGGAGCCTTTGAAGGCAAAGCAAGAAAATTTTTATATTCAAGTAAAATAACACAAGCTTTACAAATGTATATTTACATGGGAAGCTTCTCAGCCGTTTACCGGCCAAGGATATTTAGTATTTTAAATAGAATCTTTAATTTGCTGATTGCAGTAAAAGTATGGCTTGACAGTTAGAGTGATGTAACGGTTTAGCAAGAATGCACATATCACAGACACTATAGCATTTCTTTGATAAATATTTGGAAAAATGATACCAATTCCAGTAAGGCAAAAAAGTGATACCAATTCCAGGAAGTGATGCCAATTCCAGGATGAGATATTTTCTGGAAAGCCACGTTGCCTTATTGATGTTATCACAGATCCTGTGACTTCTTTGATTATTTGGGAAAGTGATACCAATTCCAGTAAGCACCCGTTTTTGCCAGGAAAATTGTCCAGTTTCTATGATTAGTATCATTTTCAATTTGCCGTAGATACCGGGATTCCTTTTTAAAAATGGGAGTTATACCAATTCCAGTAAGAAACAGTTTTTACCTGGAAATTCACGTCCAAATACTGCAATTGGTGAATAGTTATACTAACTGTACACTGGAATCATTTCAGCACAGCTTGGCACATGAAGGCATATTTTTTGGCACAGTACAGCAAGAATTACATTCATATAATACTTGTGTCAACTATGTGTCTATATATTATTTTCTATAATACTATGATATTGGCATTTGATATCTGGCTAAATAGGAGACGTCCTTTCACAAATTTCCCACCCCCTCCTCCCAGGAAGAAAACATTAATCGTCTCTTAATAGACCTCATCGGCTCCCACGTAATGTTTTTCCATTTCAGACCATGTGTCATTCCCAAGAGTATCATTTCTTTGTTTAAAGATTGTGCATGAGAAGACACATGAATATGGTTACAACTCAAACAAAGAATATTTTTCTCAAGGGAATGACACGTGACATGAAATGGCAAAACATGACGCCCAAGGTAAAGAGGTCTATTACTCTGTCTTCTGATTTGCAACTGTTAAACAAAGAATATTTTTCTCAAGGGAATGACACGTGGTCTGAAATGAGACAAAATTACGTCAGAGCTGAGGAGGTCTATTGTAACATTTGTCTAAGAATTTAAGTCATTTCAAAAACCCTGTGAAACGATTAACATAACAGTTGTAAATAAATTAAATTGAAATATAGGGAGTGAAAAAATAACTAGAGAAATCGAAAGCACTTTCTGCTTCTGTCTCAAAAGAGCCAACGTTCCTCTCGGTCAGCACCGAGTTCGATCCAAGCAGAATTAGTGCTTAAAAATTCCACTTGTTTTCTAATGTTTTCGTGTCAGTTAGCCATTTCATTTCCAGCAGAAACTTTTTCTATTGTATTACGCGGACCAATTGGAATGCTAAAAATAAATTGGCCGCCGCCAAAGATTCTCGTTTTTCCGTGCTGACCAAAAAGAACGTGGGCTCGAGATTACTTCTAAATCTCTTCTGTACAAAATGGCTAATAATAATAATAAAATTATTATTAACTCCCCACTAGGGAGGGGGAGAACACCCATTCTTAGGCTCTTCCAGCCCTTGGAAGTTTCAGTCTTACTTCATTATGGGGAATTAAAGGTGTGGTTAGGGAACGCAAGTAGATATTTGTTGAAATACACTTCTTACATTCTCCCGAGACCTAGCGACTACTAAGAAAACTACTAATACTAATCATTGCCCACGACAATATTTTTGAGGTCCATAAATAAGTATTATAACTGCTGTATGTTTCACAGGAATTTTGAAATCAACCCTGGAATGTATAATAATATATCAATGCTCTACTACTTATATTCTAACTCTATATTGCACAAATTACAAAATTATACAGAACCTTGATTATATTTTATAAAATACAAGCTCCTTTGGGGGAATTTAGTGAGACGTAATAAAAGGGTTTCTCAAAGATATCTCATCTTTTGCAATGGTGGTTGGGACTCCTGTGTAAAAGTGGACAACGGAGGCACTAATGCAGTCTGTTAGCTACCACAGGTAACCCGCCACAAACCACAAAGCAAAGAGATGAGGCGGCTACCAGTCTTGATCACAGGATTCTAAAATTTTAATATCTGTTTAACGAATTTTAAAGCTCATTTTCGCATAGAATACTTATGTATTTCTACAAAGATTCATGGAATATAATGATAATGATAAACATACTGATATTAAATGAGTTGACTCAGCTAAGCATTGATAAACTTATGGCCATCTGTATTGCTGGTTTCCATCATTCTCAAGGGAGTGAAAAAACAAGGCAAGGCGGCCATGTTGGATGATATCACGAAAGAACTCATTAACAATTCTTTTGTTTAAGTCATCCAACATGGCTGCTATGACGTCACATGCACAAGGATAAAAGACAAGGCGGCCATATTGGATGACATAACGAAAGATTTCATTAACAATTCTTTTGTTTAATTCATCCAACATGGCTGCTATGACGTCACATACACAAGGATAAAAGACAAGGCGGCCATGTTGGATGATATAACGAAAGAAATCATTAACAATTCTTTTGTTTAATTCATCCAACATGGCTGCTATGACGTCACATACACAAGGATAAAAGACAAGGCGGCCATGTTGGATGACATAACGAAAGATTTCATTAACAATTCTTTAGTTTAATTCAACCAAAAATTGGTTAGTCTCAGATCATTCGTTTTGAATGAATTAATGATATGACGAACATTTTACATCACTATCTGAGCCGATGCAATGTGTGTGTGTGCAACCATGTGACTCAAAATCCCTTGAGATATGAATAACAATGAAACAGCCGCCATCTTGATTGATCTAGAGAAGAGAAGCTAATAAGGAATGCTTTGTTATCGTCAAGCAAGATGGCGGCAATGACGTAACATGTACCAGCTCTATTGGATATTCCTGTATCTATTGATATTTGTAAATAATTTACTTTAGACCTAAATATATCTTTATGCACGAATCTGTAATCAAAGAAGACAGTATAGTCTTCTTCAGTTTGGGCATGTTTTCCTGTATCAGACCATAAAATGTTTTCAAACTTATCTTGGATACAGGAAAAAGAAAGAAAAATGAATGTGATTTCTCTTGCTTCTAATAACCAAGCAAATTCATGTTAAAATTAAATGCAAATAACGAGGATTTTGAATTTGAATTGAAAATTGTTACATGTGGATAATTTCTGAAATATTCCTCTTTAATAAGACATTTGAATAGGCGTCATTTACTACAGCTACCAGAATCCCTCGCACACTTTTATTTGCTCAGTAATTCGTGACGAGATTAAAAAAATAATTTAATTTAGCACGGATCCTCGTACTGAAACCTTTGTGCGTGACAAGTGAAGCGAATCTTGGAAGTGGTTTATTGTCTCACTATATTGTCATGAAATACGAATGCAAATACAAATTTCAATTAAGTCCCGGAAATTTTTGTGGCCGCAATTTTTTTAAGGATACGGGTTGCGTCCACACGTGTCCGCAAAGTATTGTTTCTGCATCCGCAAATTTTACGAAAACGGATACGTGTGGACGGTCAAAACGATTCGAATACGCTGCTTACATTTTCGTATCCGCAAAAAATAATTTGCGGATACGAAAAATTCCCGGATACGTGTGGACGGGGCCTAATAAGGAAAATTCGCTATAAAACGTAGTTTGATGACTCGCACTGAGAATATTCCGACTGCAGAGATAATTGTTGAATAGAATTATATGCAATTTAAATTCATTCATTCAAGAAAGGCAATTCTGACTGAACGTCATTTCAATATGAATGACTGTATGAAGCGATGACAGTGGCAAACACAGTACTTAAAAAAAGAACAGAAAGAAAAGTAGAATGAAGTACTAAATCTAAAAACGCAGTTTTCCATTTTCGCAACTCGAATAAAAAACTAATTACACAAGTGACTATTAAATGAATTTACAAATGTTGAAGACTGATGCTATGATGTTTGGTTGTTGGATTCCGTACTTGTCGTTGGATCGAATTGACTTGTGCTAAGATTGCTGGCATTTAGGCCAACTATATCCGTAATATTATCTTTAGAACTGTCAACTGACGGCCCAATACTAGAGATATCTGTCTGGTGTTCAGCATTTTCTGATGGTAGAACATAGGCTAAGCTATCTAATCGGCCATCTCTGTTCTCATCACTAAACAACTCTACCCCTGACATTACACTATTTTCTTCACTAACGCAACTATAATCTCCCAAAGCACCTGTTATTAACTTTAAATCATAATTAGATAGATCAGTAGCGGACATAGCTCCCGAGCCATACCCTTCACTGCCGTCACCGCTTGCGTCCTCACTGCTGTATCCATTAGCTTCAAGTAAAGACAGCTCTCGACTATCATGGTCAGAATTGTAGTTTTCACTCTCAACATCTTCGTCATGGGTGGGCGAGTCAAATGGTGAGTGAAGTGGGGAGTTACATAATTCTGCACCATAAAAAATATATCGATTTGGGGGAAAATAAAGGAATGTTTTGCAATCTGAAAAGACAAAAATTCAAAGTGTGAAAAAAGCCGTATGTACAACTGGGCGTCTTTCTATTCAGTTGCAACTGGGTACCTCGATGCACAGTTACAACTGGGTGCCTGTCTGCAGTTGCAACTGGGTGTCTTTCCTATGCTGGTACAACTGGGTGCCTCGATGCAGTTTTAACTAGGTGTCTGACTGTGCGGTTGTAACTGGGTGTCTTCCTGTGCTGGTACAACTGGGTGCCTCAATGCAGTTTTAACTAGGTGTCTGCCTTTGCAGTTGTAACTGGGTGTGTTCCTATGAAGTTATAACTGGGTGCCTTGATGCACAGTTAAAACTGAGTATCTGCATGTGCAGTTGCAACTGGGTGTCTTCCAATGCAGTTACAACTGGGTGTCTGCCTGTGAAGTTGTAACTGGGTGTCTTCCTATGCAGTTACAACTTGATGCCTTGATGCACAGTTACTACTGGCTGCCTGTCTGTGCAGTTACAACTGGGTGTCCATCTATGCAGTAGTAATTGGGTGTCTTCCTATACAGTTACAACTGGGTGCCTGTCTGTGCAGTTTCAACTGGGTGTCGTCCTATGCAGTTACAACTGGGTGCCTGGATGCATAGTTACAACTGGCTGCCTGTCTGTGCAGTTTCAACTGGGTGTCTTCCTATGCAGTTACAACTTGATGCCTTAATGCACAGTTACAACTGGGTGTCCATCTATGCAGTAGTAATTAATTGTCTTCCTATACAGTTACAACTGGGTGCCTGTCTATGCAGTTTCAACTGGGTATCTTCCTATGCAGTTGCAATTAGGTGCCTTGATGCACAGCTACAACTGGGTTGCTATGCACAGGTGTCTCGGTACCTGAATTCCTCTTGTAAAACACATGTTAACATCATGTAATTAATCTCATTAGTTACCTTTGTCAGTGCTTACAGGGTGTTGGTTACTAGGATATTGACACACCGTTAAGAGATCACCCAATACTGAGGAATCAACTCTCTGTTTATCAGTAATATCACTGAAGCTTGATGCCATTCCACATGTATCCTCGCCGACAGACTGACAACTACTAAGAGGCAGTTTTGGTTCTTGCATTGACATCGCTGCTCTAAAAGGGCTAGTTTTAGGGCCAATCTCTGGAGATGCTTGGTCCATCACACTTTGACCATCAGCCAGAGATTGAAAAGACTCTCTTTCTGTCTCTAATGAATCAGTAAAGAGGTGACTGGTGGCCAATGCTCTACCTTGATCAAGACCAATTTGAAGTTGTGCTTGAGGTAGAGTATCAGAAACAGTCAATACACCAGGAATGGTCGTATCTTCTCTATGGAGTAGTGTGTCTTCTTGTTGGAGTTTATGAGGAAGGTTAGGTATGTGTGTTGGTGTTTGACTCAGGTGATCTAGCATGGGCACACTTAAAGGACCACATGATGTCTGGTCTTGAAGTGGATTTTGTTTCTACAATAAACCAATCTAACGATTAGACCTGCTCATCTTCATGGTCTATGTGTCAATTTGTGCTATTAGTACGATATTAGACTTGAATATAGATATAAAGCGATGTTATTGCGTTTGCATTTGCGTTTTTATTGTGCTTGCATTGCACTTGCATTGAACTTGCATTGCGCTTGCGTTGCCCTTGCACTGCGCTTTCATTGCGTGTACATTGCACTTTTGTGTTCATTGCGTGTTCATTGCTTGTTCATTGCGTTTGCACTGCGCGTACGTTGAGTTTGCATTGAGTTTGCATTGAGTTGGTTTTAAGTTGTGATTGCGTCTGCATTATGTCTGCATTACGTTTGCATTTTCATTGCTTGTATGAACCAGGGATTGCCGATGAATACTCACATGTAGTTCTAAGGAGGCACTTCCCTCCCTGTCAGAATTTAGTAAGTGTTGGTCATTACTCGTATCCTCAACTAGTGTTGTATAGAGATCTCTGTCCACAGTGGGAACTTCTGTTTCGTCAAGAATAGACGTCCATTCCCCACCCAACTTTTTACACAGCTCCGTCACTATCACATCGCAGTCGCCTAGCAACTCCACATCAAATGTCATGTGACGTAGAGGTTCTCGGTTAATTAGAATTTGAGGGATATCTTCAGCAATGCGACCTAAAAATATCATGACATGCATCTTAAAACTGACAAAAATACAACAACCTCTGGGCTTATCTAGGTCAGAGCATGGCTAACTCACAGATTGAACCCGGAAACAACCTCTGGACTGATCTAAGTCAGAGCATGTCTAACTCATAGATAGAACCCTGAACCAACCTCTAGGCTGATCTAAGTCAGGGCATGTCTAACTCACAGATTGAACCCTGAAACAACCTCTGGGCTGATCTTAGTCAGGGCATGGCTAACTCACAGATTGAACCCTGAAACAACCTCTGGGCTGATCTAAGTCAGGGCATGGCTTACTCACAGATCGAACCCTAAAACAACCTCTGGGCTCATCTAGTCCACCCACGTTACCTATATTCAAATTGAAAGAACAAGATGTGGCAATGGTATGAACAGTTCATGTGAAGTACTACTTACTTGGTATCAAAGCAACTGGTCTCACTTTTAACGATGATCCAATAACAATCAAAAGATCAGCCTAAAAGACAAATACAGAGTAGAAAATGTTATAGCAGACAAATGGCTTACAATCAAGACAAGCATTGTGATTGGATGGTTTGTAATTTCATGCATCCTGATTGGCTGATTGCAAAATGTGATTGAAGTATAATTATAGCACCACAGGCTTCCCATTCATATGAAATTTGTTTAGTACACAAAGCTATTTCACATGTTTAATACCTTTTCTGAATCTTCTTCTAAGTGATGGTAGAAATCAGAAGGAAGATTCTCACCAAAGAAAACAATATCTATAGATACTGTAGTTAAGACTAATAACTGGCATTCAATTTACTAGTCATTTTAAAATACGCTGTTTGCATGATGACACTAACAAAATGGACATCAATGATCTGATGATGACATTGGTAATAGATTATAATGGTAAAGATGGTGTTGATGATGATGATGATGATGATATTGGTAATAGATTATAATGGTAAAGATGGTGATGATGATGATGATGATGATGATATTGGTAATAGATTATGATGGTAAAGATGGTGTTGATGATGATCATGATGATGATATTGGTAATAGATTATGATGGTAAAGATGATGATGATGATGATCATGATGATGATATTGGTAATAGATTATAATGGTAAAGATGATGTTGATGATGATGATGGCAGTAGTTATAATGATAAAAAATAATTAGCAAATAAAACAGCTTTTTCTGTGCTTCGTTCAGTAATAAAGCATGCAGGAAGTGATGTAAACACAAAAGAAGCGTAAGGAGAAGCAAAAGCCATAGGCCAGTGCTTCTGACACCCCTTGAGTGCTTACGGCGCTTCCTAAGGGGTGACAGCAATAATGATAATGATGATGTTAGCTAAACAAAGGATACCAGGCTTCATGATAGCAAAAGCCCCATCTTCTTCTTCCTTACATTTTGGACAAGTTGGAATTTTCTAAAAGAAAAGTTGTTTGAAAAGATTTTTGAGGATTAAAGGACGAAAATCTTTAGTGAAGTCTAACATCTCCCTCAAGATTTATTTTATTTTATTACACTTATTTGAAATATTATTGTAATCTTATTGTAATTTGTATTTTATAAAAGAAATAAAAAACTTGCTTGCTGTGCTGTGTGAAGTTATAAAACACTTGGGGATTGGCAGAACACTTAAGAAGTGTCGAGAAGTTCGCTAAGTGTCATACTTATCCTAAAACTTCTCTGATGTTCTGCCAATCCCCTCGTTCTTTATGACTGCACACAGCAAGCTTTGAGTGTTTTCTATTTCTTCAAAATTTAAATGCCGCATGACCTCCATGTGACTATTTAAAGCTCTCCAATTGGTCATGTGAGTGAACCAAAATTCAAAACGCAATCAATCATTATTTTGGGAGTGATTTTGAATTGTTTGAGGTCACACATCACAGAAAATGAAAACCCTTGATGTTGTTTTATGCAAAAACCCCTCTACCATTCCTGTTATTACATTATTTGGAAAACACAACTCAGGCAGATCTAGGGGAGGGGTGCAGAGGGTGCACACTCCTCCTTGCTTGGACTTTGTACCCCTACTTCAAATGTAACCAATAAAAATAATGTTTTCCCTTTGATTCTAAGAGGTGCACCCCTCACTGGTTTGACGTTGAGCCCCTACTTTGAAGATAACCAATACAAAATAATGTTTTTACCTTTGATTCTAAGGGGTGCACCCCTCCCTGGTTTGACATTGTCCCCCTACTGTGAAGATAACCAATACAAAATAATGTTTTTCCCTTTGATTCTAAGGGGTGCACCCCTCCCTGGTTTGACATTGTCCCCCTACTGTGAAAAAAACCAATACAAAATAATGTTTTTCCCTTTGATTCTAAGAGGTGCACCCCTCCCTGGTTCAGCTTTGTCCCCCTACTGTGAAGATAACCAATACAAAATAATGTTTTTCCCTTTGATTCTAAGGGGTGCACCCCTCCCTGGTTCAGCTTTGTCCCCCTACTGTGAAGATAACCAATACAAAATAATGTTTTTCCCTTTGATTCTAAGGGGTGCACCCCTCCCTGGTTCAGCTTTGTCCCCCTACTGTGAAGATAACCAATACAAAATAATGTTTTTCCCTTTGATTCTAAGGGGTACAACCCTCCCTGAAGAAAATCCTGGATCCACCCCTCTAACTACAATAAACCTCCTTCACCATTCCTATTTTACTACTCACTTGACTAAATATATCTTCTTTGATCGCACTTGAAGATACTTGATATTTACAATTGGTACATGAAGCTGTTGAAAAAGACCCTGCGAAAGAATACAATGACGACTTAATAAATGCAAACTGAGTCATGCTCAAAAATATTTATAAAAGCAATATAAAATGCTTATTTCTCTGTACTGTGATAAACACTCAGGGAAATGTAAAGCACTCAAAAAGCAATATAAAATGACTGCTTGTGTCTCTTTACTGTGATAAACACTCAAGGAGATGTAAAGCACTCAAAATGAATATAAAATTGCTGCTTGTGTCTCTTTACTGTGATAAACACTCAAGGAGATGTAGAGCACTTAAAAATGAATATAAAATGACTGCTTGTGTCTCTGTACTGTGATAAACACTCAAGGAGATGTAGAGCACTTAAAAATGAATATAAAATGACTGCTTGTGTCTCTGTACTGTGATAAACACTCAAGGAGATGTAAAGCACTTAAAAATGAATATAAAATGACTGCTTGTGTCTCTTTACTGTGATAAACACTCAAGGAGATGTAGAGCACTTAAAAATGAATATAAAATGACTGCTTGTGTCTCTGTACTGTGATAAACACTCAAGGAGATGAAGAGCACTTAAAAATGAATATAAAATGACTGCTTGTGTCTCTGTACTGTGATAAACACTCAAGGAGATGTAAAGCACTTAAAAATGAATATAAAATGACTGCTTGTGTCTCTGTACTGTGATAAACACTCAAGGAGATGTAGAGCACTCAAAAATGAATATAAAATTGCTGCTTGTGTCTCTGTACTGTGATAAACACTCAAGGAGATGTAGAGAAACACTCATCTATGACTCATGTTCCTTTAGAAACTTGCTTATCTTGTGATCTACAGCTCCCAGAGTGTTCATAGTCACAGTACAGAGACATGTGCATATGTTTAATATTCCTTAAAGAGAGAATATACATACCATGACATTGTATAACTCTTGTTATACCAGCTATCTGTTCTAGTGTATCAATATTCTGGGAGTAATTTCTCAAGAGGTGACCACGTTCTTCAATTTGGCGAATAAATCTGTGACTTAATGAAGGTTTGAACTGCCCTGGATAAATTTCCTATGACAAAAAAAACGTTTTTAATATTATGGGCTTCCTGTGGTGACTTGCAACAGGTAGCTAAATAAAACAGAATGTGTAGTTCCAGAAAATATCCATACCCCACCCACAGAGTAAACTTGAAATTCTGGAGGGGAGGGGATCAGAGAAAGAACAAAATTACAGAGTTCGTATGGAAGAAAATTAGAAGTTCCTGGGGGTAGGGGGGTCCTCTTATGAATTCCCTTCGTTGCGTGGGTATAGATATTTTTTGGGACTATCCAATATAAATTTTAATTGTTTTGAACGAAATGCCAGAGACACTGAGAAACTCTAAAATTTGTAGAACTGTAGTTGGTAAGAATATTTCTCATCATTATAAGGATAATGTCATGCTAATATTTTTATTTACCTTAGCAAATTTAAATGAAATGTCAGAGACTCTGGGAAACTCAAGAATTTCAAGAGCTGTGATTGGTAAAAATATTTCTCATTATTTAACAATAATTATATTCGCCAAAGGCGAAGTAAATATAGGGGAATAATTAATAACCGAAACGAGTTTCTTCACCAATCAGTGCGCAAGATCTTCAATAATCACCTGTGTACATGTATTTATACTAAAATAAGGATAAACTCCTACTATAATATTTTTATTTTACCTTAGCAAATTTAAAGAATGGTTTGGGATTCTGATTAAAGTATGTAATATCAAACATGGCTTGAGGATCTGGCAGGTCAGGGTACTCTTGACTTAGACGAGCATAAATACCATCACGTGATCTAAAGTCTGGGATACCACAAGACACAGAAACCTGATAAGGAATAAGATGCGTGATTACAAAAAGATTGAAGATTAAAAATGATTATATAGTTAGGGTAATATGCACCCTCTGATTGGTCAAAAACTGTGCTTTATTAGTGAACGGAACACAGTGCTGATGCCATTCGCACGGGCCAAGTGCTGCTAGTTATTGGACCATCTTTCTTTTTGCGTAATCAAATTATTCAATACCAAAAAATAGTAACTATATAATAAAACGAATAAAACAGCTTTTTCTGTGCTCCGTTCAGTAATATTAAGAACTTAGGAAGAACTCAAGAAGCTCATGTTTCTCTTTACGCTTCTTTCGTGCTTATTTCACTTCCTGTGTGCTTTATTACTGAACAGGGCAAGGAAAAAGCTGTTTTGTATGTTAAGTAGCGCTGTCTCTCTCTGATGTTTCGTTTATTCCTGGAGTCACAGGTTCAATTCTCAAATTGAACAGATTCAGATTTTTATAATTTATTTTTTTAAAGTTTTTACAAACAATTTGCAATCAGTTAGAGAATTATTTTATTTACCTGTAAAAGAAAAATGACTATTTAGTTACAGTGTAATACTAGTTGATAACTCACTGGATTAATATGTCACCCTCTTTAAATAAAGTTTGTTGTATTGTATTGTCTACTACTAACTATTATGCATACTATTTGTTGAAGCTTGAAATCATTTTTTCAAGTCTTTCTTTACAGTGTTCGCTTAGATCGCTCATTCACTGTGATGATCAACACATCTATCATTATTTCACCGCAGTTCTACCCATTCAATATTCACACTTATTACATATGGTGGCTTGATGAACCCAACAAAAATGACCGCTCGCCAACAGGATTAGCTTCACAGCTCAGTTGGTAGAGCATCGCACCGGCAGGGCGGAGGTCATGGGTTCGATTCCCGTTATAGCTTGAAATCAATTTTTAAAGTCTTTCTTTACAGCGTTCGCTAAGATCGCTCATTCACTGTGATGATCGACACATCTATCATTATTTCACCACAGTTCTACCCATTCAATATTCACACTATTTTTTTACAGGTTAAATAAAAACTTCTGCAAATCCTAGATACTGCATGAATAACTCACCCCAGCTCCAGTCAATACCACAATATTTTTGCAGCTATTCACCAGACTGACAACATCATCTAATGTATTCACATAATCTAGTTTTTGTCGAGGTGTTGGTGATGTAAGGAGGCCGATAATAATCTTCCACAGCGTTGAATGGCTATCTTCTATCTCTGTTGGCTGATCATTTAGAGAAACAAAACAGAATTTTAAGAAACAACAGATGATTGACTCAAACTTCATCAATAACTAACTTTTCAAAGAAAAAAAAATGAACATTTAAAATAAAATTAATCTTACTGCCAACATGAAATATAGGATTTATATTTATTAATTATTAGATGCCTTCCATTAGTATTTCTATCCCGTCTTACAAGTGTCAGGTTGACCTAAAGTTGAGCATGACATAATGACACATGACATGCCAACCACTGATGCTAGTCCAGTAGTCAGGGACTAGTAAGTCTTTCCTTCAGGCTAGTGAAAATTAGGACTCACTAGTCCATAGGCTAGCAGGGTTTGTGTATATGCCATTGGAAATATAGGCTTACCATTCATTTTGTAGTTCCAGAAATTAACCATCCCCCCCCCCCCCCCCTTCACCCAGAGGAATCTAAAATTTCCGAAAGGTGGGGGTGGGGGATCCAGGGGGGGGGAAATAAAGGTGAGTTTTCACCCCCTTCTCTGAGCAGTTATGTCTTCAAATTTCATAATTAAGTTGTTATCTGTTACAATGTATGTTTTTGGGGGGGAAATGTGCAAAAGGGAAATGACTGATGAGAGAAAATAATTTTTAATATTTTAAAAGGCTTTAAAAATTGCATTTCTGTGGGTCTCAAATTCGAAAATTCTTGGGAGATTATGCAGGGACCTCAATGATTATTGCTCCAGACTTTTGCACTTGCTTATTTACCCCACTTTTGAAAATCCTGGATCCGCACCTGGGTAGGGGGGGTCAAAGAAAGAACAACATTACAGAGTTTGTATGAATGAAAATTAGAATTTCCTAGGAAGAGGGGTATTTAAAAATATTCTTCCATGGGGGGTATGGATAATTTCTGGAACTACACATTGTCTTAAATCTGTTAAACAATGCTGTACTGTAACTCAAATGTCTTTCTTCGTACAGGTACTTACCACTTTAGCATGGGGTATCATGTAAGATAGTATTTCTCTTGGATTGATGCCGAGAGTCATCTGCCGCTGAACCCAACCCATTGGACCTAATATAACACCATGTAATAACGATTAATTAGTTTATGTATTACAGTTTTTAAATTAGTATAGGAAATCTTGACTTTAATTTGGAATTGATAGGTCATGTGCTGTTTTGAAAGTTTTCAAAATTAGACAAGCCTTTAGGCAAGTCCAATTTGAGAACTTTCAAAAGAAAAAGTATCTACAAATAATTGTATAAGATTGTACCATTTTTAGTTCATAATGCACTCAGCAAAATTAAGCAACTTAATTTGGTCTCTAAAGAGTACGATAACGATTTAAGAGCGACTGTCTGTAAAAATCAAACATACGGCGGAAAGGCTCAAATTTTCGAATTCGCTCTACTTTTGGATTTTAGTAGTGTATGATGAAGTAAGAAACGCTGTCTGGTTACTTTTGAAAATACTTTTTTGTTTTCGAGAAATAGGGAAAAATTGGTTTGAGCTCCAGGGAAGATTTTCGCTGCCAAAAGATGGCTGAAAATTGCTTACTTTCGCTTGGTCCGTGTATCAAAACTATTGATCCAAATAGACTTCTAATACTTTCTACCAAAAGTACAACTCTTATTTGCTAAATTAAGAGTAGTTTCATAAAAATCGAACAACTCTGAATTATTTTACACAATAAAAAGCAAAGGACACTGAGTTACAATGCTTGTCAGTGCATCTCGAAAACTGCGAGTTTCCCTATGTGCCATCCTTCCAATTCTTATGAGATTACAGTCAATAACTATTGGGAAACTGCTCTTTTGAAAAATGTATTTTTTATTTTGGGGAAATAATTGTTCGCTTTTTGCGAGAGCTTTTATTTTGACTCATTAAATTGCAGAAATCATTGTTTGGCGATTGCGTGACTAAAGACTTCTCGAAATAAATTCCCTTCAAATATCATTGTTTTCAAATCTAGTCTATACAAATAAAAGAAAACATTAATATACTAACCTTCGTCACGAAAAGGTCTTTTCCGTTGCTCCACTCTTCTGAGTTATCAAGAAATTAGAATTGGCAACCGTGGCGTTGGCTTGTTTTATGCAACCGATTTCCGAAAATACTATCTATCAGTAACTTGTCAGATTTCAATGACAAATATACAAAACAGTATAAGGCCAGGGATCCACCTTTGGCTATTTCTTCCAAGAACTACTAGTCAGTAGCGCGTTCATAAATTGGTCTGTAATATTTAACAGATCGATCGGCAATTGTTTGCGAGTGACTGTCATAAACTTATACCGTACCGAGACAGCATTCCAGCTTGCAGATCGTGTTGTGGGACCATAGTGCACCGACCACTGTTCTTTAACGGAGGAGAAAGAAAGAAAACAGGAATTTGTCTTGCACCAAGCTGGCTTCTTAAAGAGAAATCTAGTGCAGGGACTAATCACAGGAAACAAAATTATCTAATGAAATATATCAAAACGGAGCAGTATGGCATAGTAGTTCGCACAGGTGCCCCTAGCCGGCTCCACCATAATCTATTGAGAGAACCACTTTTAAAATTGCTCACAAAGGGCTTTTAATGTTAAAATGGCATAATAATGTATATCTCGACTCTTTTTTATGCCAAGGATAATACATAAAATTCCAAGACCACTAGGGTATGGACAGAACCGGAAGAAACAACGGTACGGTCTTTTCCCGCGCCCACTGTGACTTTTCCGACAATATGCAAATTAGAGACACTAAGCAACTTGCCAGTGAAGCTAGAATAACCTACTGGACTCTGTAGGAATCGAATTTAGTATACTATTCTGTATATTTCTTATTGAAATCTGACTAGTTGTTTGTAAAGAAACACGAACTGTGCATGTCGACTTGTACTGATAGATGGTATTTTCGGAAATCGGTTGCATAAAACAAGCCAACGCCACGGTTGCCAATTCTAATTTCTTGATAACCCCGATGAATGGAGCAACAGAAAAGACCTTTGAAGGTTAGTATGTTAATGTTTCTTTTATTTGTATAGACTAGATTTGAAAAACAATGATGTTTCAAGGGAATTTATTTCGAGAAGTCTTTAGTCACGCAATCGCCAAACAATGATTTCTGCAATTTAATGAGTCAAAATAAAAGCTCTCGCAAAAAGCGCACAGATATTTCCCCAAAATAAAAAATGCATCTTTCAAAAGAGCAGTTTCCCAATAGTTGTTGACTGTAATCTCATAAGAATTGGAAGGATGGCACATAGGGAAACTTGCAGTTTTCGAGATGCACTGACAAGCATTGTAACTCAGTGTCCTTTGCTTTTTATTGTGTAAAATAATTCAGAGTTGTTCGATATTTATGAAACTACTCTTAATTTAGCAAATAAGAGTTGTACTTTTGGTAGAAAGTATTAGAAGGCTATTTGGATCAATAGTTTTGATACACGGACCAAGCGAAAGTAAGCAATTTTCAGCCATCTTTTGGCAGCGAAAATCGTCCTTGGAGCTCAAACCGATTTTCCCCTATTTCTCGAAAACAAAAAAGTATTTTTCAAAAGTAACCAGACAGCGTTTCTTACTTCATCATACACTACTAAAATCCAAAAGTAGAGCGAATTCGAAAATTTGAGCCTTTCCACATATTTCCGATTTTGTTTGATTTTTACAGACAGTCGCTCTTAATCGTACTCCTCTTGTCCAATCAGAATCGAGTAATTTTGTTGAGTGTATTTAATACAGCTGCATAAGCACTTAATGATTTTTTTAATATGAATATGAACGTTATTTTGCAGTTGGAAACTTCAAACTTAATAAACAAAATTACTGGGTGTATTTTGATGAGTACTAAAACGATTTTCGTTCATAATCACCTCCCCTCCCCTCCATTTTTCCTAAGATGTAAGTACTTTTATAAAACTGCCCTAAAATCTTTAAAATTTATAACTGAAAGGCAATTTCACATTCCCAAATATCCTAATAACTAATACTTCACATTTATTCTTTGTTCATTGCGTTATTGGCTCAAAAACAGGATTTCGTAAAATGACATTTCGTTAACAAAACAAAAACAAACATGGCTGCCGACAGCGAGTTGAAAATATTCCAATTACTCTCGTTAAACAAGGTTAAGTTTAAAGTTTACCTGCTATAGGCTGGTAATGACGTTCTTCGATATTATCAATGTCATCTTCTACGCTAAAACAGCTCGGGAAGTCATCCCCGTCGAATTGTTCGTGCTTTGAAAATTCGTTATTGCCGCCATCATGTTCACGTGACGAACAACCAGTTTCTTGAAAGACGCTAAAATTAGACAAAATTGGCTCTTCCTCGACTATTGCTCCTTCTTTATCACTTTTTGAAGCTTTAGGGGGGCTAAGACCTTCGATTTCTCTCTCAGGAGAAAGACGAATTCGTTTTGAACGGAATTTCTTGCTTTCTGCATCCGCCATTTTGGATCGTATGTCGGTATGCAAGGTCCATTATATGGAAGGTATTGAAGGGTCATTATGTGTAGGGGATCTGATGTAACCACAGGGATACCAAGCTTTATTTTCTGAAAAAGAGAACAAGTAAGACCGATTATTGGACCGATTATTGATATCTATTGATGTTTACTTTAATAATACATTGAGAAGGGGTGTTGTGATGAAATAATTTACAATCTAGAAAAAATACATGAGATTGGGAGTGCGAAGACAATTGTTAATTTTTTGAACTCCGCTTTTGAAAATTTTGGCCTGTCTTCATAGTGCAAGGAGTTCCCTGCAATTCAAGGTGGAATAGGATGAAATTTGAAGAAACTTTTTAATTTATGCCTCTAGTGGATCTACAGGCAGAAAAATTCAAGATTTTATAAAGCGTTTATAAGAGAATGTATGAGCAGAATACTGGATTTTTGACCATTTTTTCCGCTTTTCGTTATTCACTTAAAAACACGATTTTCTTCACCGTATTCGATAGTGGATCGATTTTGGACAAGTGATTTTTCGGTCCGGAAGTCAAAAGTTCATTTTTCAATGACCCCCTTGCTAGTCTCTGTGCACTCAATCGAACAAGAAAGATGGCACACAAGAGGCTAGCAAGTACCTCAAACAACAGCTTTATCCTCCTTGGTTTTTCTGGTTATCAGCAATCTAGCTATCTGAATAAGATGCTACATTATGAAAGTTGAATAAACTTTTTAATTTATGCCTCTAGTGTTTCTACAGGTAGAGATATTCAAGATTTTGTAGTAGAAGTCCTTCCTTGTTCAGCAAACAGCGTTTATAAGGGAATGTATGGGCAGAATACTGGATTTTTGACCATTTTTTCCGCTTTACGTTATTCACTTAAAAACACGATTTTCTTCATCGTATTCGATAGTACACCGCTTTTGGACCAGTGAATTTTCGGTGCGTAAGTCATAAGTTCATTTTTCAATGACCCCCTTGCTAGTCTCTGTGTACTCAATCGAACAAGAAAGATGGCAGACAAGAGCCTAGCAAGTACCTCAAATAACGGTTTTATATCCTCTTTGTTTTCTCTAGTTATCAGCAATCTAGCTATCTGAATAAGATGCTAGAGAATAAAGCAATTAAATGATGGAGACTCATGAGCGATGAATATAAATGAATTTGAAGAACAACTCTACCAAAAATTCTATGCATTTTAAGCAAATTATCATCGACAAATTTTGTTTTCAAAGCTACTATCAATTATAATGTCATTTACTCACAATTTATGCATCGGTCAAACGAGTGATAAACGAATCTGAAAGCGGGAATAATGACTGTACAGTGTTAAGAATACTGAATTTTTGACTGAAGAGTCTTCAGAATCGCTTATAAATGTGAAAAATGCGATCACGTGGTTTACAATAAACTTTTTTTGCAAATGATTAATTTTATTCCAGCAGATCCGGAAATCCATTTTGCTCCGAGGCCGGGAAACACTAGGAAAATGTTGCTATCCGCAGTGGTCGGAGTGCCGTGGTTTACTTCACTATGACGTCACATCAAAACAATCTTCAACAATCTATTGTTTAAACGCAAAGGATCATGGTCTTCGGACGATTTGCGTCAAAGGCAACGCAAATTCACCAAAAATTGTTCAAAATCCCGTATCAATCAATCCACAACGTTCAGAATATCAAAAAATAATATTTTATAGCAAATACAGATCTATATCTTGATATCTGATAGGCTAACCATATTAAAGACTATGAGTTTAGGAATCATTTTTCGTGAAAATAATCACGTGAATAGTTACCATAGCAGCGACACGTCAGCCACAAAACGGGCCCTTTTGCCATTAAAAAAATAGAATCTCGAGTTTCCCGCGGTCAACCCTTTTCTTAGATCGTGTAATACGAAAGTCTGTTTTGTTACCTATTATATGACAGCGTTTATTGAAATTGTGACTACAGAAACAAATATATCAAAGAAATATCGATTTTTCAACAACAACTAAAATGATAAAAGCAATTAATTTTTTATGATTTAATTTCCACCTAAAACAATTAGAGAAAAAACACTTTAATACCTAGTAACTGGCGGATATTTTGATGAGTGATGCTTAGTGTTGATCAAGTGACGTCACACACTCCTTTAGAGATTCGTAAAAATTAAATACCTTCCATCCGAATACCAGGAAAAAAAACTTTAACCAGTGATTATTAAAACCTTAAAGATTATATCGATAAAGTTTTAGCTTAACTGGAAATCGGAAGCTTTTCATTTATTTACCTAAATAAAAATTTAGTTCTACTACTAAGCTCTACTATTTCATGGTTTATTTTCATTTTCAGTGCGTGGAAATTAAAATGAACCTTTAGTGGTTTTGCTATTTTTATCTATTCGCAATACCTTGCTATTTCACTGTGATTAACGAGTATTTGATAAAGCTTTTAATTTGTTTCATATTTACAGGTCGAACTGCTCACAAAACCACCAAAATAGAGCAAAAACTATTTTTATTGATTTAACTTCCACTTAAATAATTAGAACTTTGGACAATAAATCCTGCATTCCTCATGAAGAAAAGCAAAACAAATCTTCTGATAGAACTGCTTTCCGCTTTGGACCTAAAAGCCGTTTACAAATACGACTGATGACGCTGTTCTCACAGAAACAAATGTATATACTCCATCGATATCAAACCTAGTATAGAATATGCAAGGTTTTGCGCTGTAAAGACCAGGAATGGACTTCGATCAAGGAGCACGTCTATCCATAATTCTAGTTGTCTTTCTCGTTACCTTCGTTGGTAATGCTAGCGTCGGAGTTCTGATGTACCGATTCAAATCTCTACGAACAATTCCCAATATTCTCATCCTGAGTTCATGTATCGCTGACATTCTCAACTATATCTTCAACATTCCTGGATTCGTGGCTGGGTATATCGCCAGGGATGGCAAGTATTTTGTAGGACGATGGCTGGCACTCGCTCTGTCCACCTTCAGTTTCTTCTTAGTCCTGGTAAATCTAATGTCAATGGAGCTGATGATAGTTGATAGACTGTGCGCATTTAAGTTCAACATCGCTTACCGGGTGTGGAGGACCAGATCCAAGGCTTACAGGGCAATAGCTACCAAATGGATATCGTGTTTCGTAATATCCATGATTCTAGTGGTTCTATTATGGGATATAGACCTTGGAGACGTGACAACTCGAGAGTATCGAAAAGTTTATTTCTCCAAGAAAGGAGCTTTTTTTGCTGTTTTGATGCCGCTTTTCATCATCAATAATATTATGGTTGCCATAGCTACGTGCACTGTTATCAAACACAAGAATAAGGTAAGGATTGTTATATGAAATGAAGGACTTTTTAAAAGGACCACGCGTGCGACTCACTTTCGACAAGAGGGTTTTACGATCGCCAATAATTTTTATATATTTCACAAGACAATCCACCATGTACAGGATACATTTTTCCTCGGCTCATCTAGATAGATCTTCTAGAGTTGGTCGGGGAAGCGTTGACTCTGGTAGAAGGCCGGCTTTCATTTCGGCACCGGTTGTTCGATGACTGAATCAAGGCAATATTATAGTCACTTTAACAGGTCCCTGCGCCATCTCTGAAGGTAGCCGTGCCTTTGCATTGAAGCAAGTTGAACGTCGTGAGTTTGCAATGATAGAAACTATTTTTTTAATAACTCGAGCAATTCATCACATGTCTCTATCATTGAAAGCTTACTGTTGTCTCGCTTTCACTCAATTAAAGACACCGCTACCTTTCAAGATGGCGCAGGGAACTGTAAAGGGGACTACGCCATCGGTCCATCCCATTGGTGTTCCATATATCATTTTGTAAGAGCAACCTTTAAAAGAAACTGACTCAGAGGCGTTTAGATAAAATGGTAACTGTACGCGACAGGTCACCACGCTCAGATATTTGCCCAAGAGACACTGGGCACTATAACGTCCTTTTTTTCACGAGGGTAGCACTTAATAGCCAGTAGCTAACAAACCTTTGGCCCTCATTGCGTGATCGAATTGGAATTTAGGAGTTGATTTTTGCGGAGGGAGGAAAGCCGGAGAACCCGGTGAAAAACCCTCGAAGCAAAGTGGAGAACCAACAAACAAACTCTACTCACATACAACGCCAAACCCGGCGGGACTCGAACTCGGGTCGCATTGATGAGAGGCGAGCGCTCACACCCCTACGCCACCGCTACTATTGGGGTAGGAATGAGATAGATAACATAGCACGTGAACTTTAGTTATCAAGAGGAATATTGGATACTGTTATTAAGTTTCTTCTTTTGGATTGGATAAGGGCACGTTCGTGAGCCGCATCGACACACAACACATCGACACATTTCAACATCACAACAGCGCGTCACACATATGAGAATTTCTATCTTATGGCAAAACAACGATACAAGAGTTAATGAAACTTCATGTAATCAAGAGTAAAGAAATAGATGTATATATGTGAGTGTGAGTTTCATGAAGTTCCTAAATATATTGAGATCAATGAAAGGAAAGAATATCTTCTACAATAATAGAGCAGCGTACTTAAATCGTCCTCGTTCTACGAGCTTATAGTGCGCAAATATAACAAGTGATTAACAAACCAATTTTTCTCTTGACAAATAGATCAGTGCCAAGGAAATGAGCATGAACCAGTCAACCTTTGACCAAACAGGCAAACTAAACGAGATGAGAGCCATCAAAACAATCAGTTTAATAGTGATAGCCTTCTTTCTGTGTTACATCCCCTTTACTGTGTTAATCATCTTGGCGAAAATGGGTGTAATTCATTCGTCTTCTACGGAGGCCTCGTGGATTGATTTTGCAGCCTACTCTTGTCTGTTTATTCCTGGTCTACTTAATCCGTTCATCTATGCTATTCGAACAAGGCGTTTCCGCAAAGCTGTGAAGTGCTTCTTTAAAGATCCATTCGGCAGAAGTGAAATATCTCGGTGAGCGCAGATCCAGTACCGGTGCATGCTCTCTTTCAGTATTCTCGCGCATTTGTTTGTTTTGATGGTAGATATGTCTAGGCAGTCCGTACTCAGAAAAAGGGAAAGTTTACCAGCCAATCAGAAGGCCGCGTTGCATAGACAACTACTTACAGAGACCAATCAGCAAGAAGCGTCCAAGATCGTCAAGAAACCTGCACTTTAACTTGGTTCGTTTTGCAGTAGAACGGTTCTCCACAAGGCTCCTACGTCACCAACGTTCTTTGGGTTGTAACGCGGTGTAACCCTCTTTAGGAGTGACACTAATTAAAAATGGACGCCAAGACAATTACTCCGAAGAATATCTATTACCATCGAGAAAACATATAAAGTGAAAATCTTAAAATAGAATTATTTATTTTTCTAGTGCTTGATAGTTTTTGTCTAAAACGAATGCAAAAAATGTACGCTTGCTGTTTTTCCTTTTTTGTTTTAAATTAACTTTTTTCTTTCTGAGAAAGTGTTTACAAATAAATTTTGTATAGTTTTACTGTGTTGCTGATCGACTCAATTCAAAACGCCCACTTATTTGTTTCATCAAAAACATCAATAACTCACCACACAGACCCTAAAAGTGTAAATGTCTAACATTACTTCGGCTCTAGATGCGCAACCTTCCAGCAATCACATCACATATTTCAATGTCATACACTATCTACTTTATCAGTAGTTTTGGAAGCTCAACCAACTACACCATGCATGTTGAAACCAGGTCCTCCAGGTATCCCAGTGTACCCTGCCAACAGGGTCTTGTTAACAAAACCATGCCGCTGAGAAAGCTCTCACGCAAGGAAATTAACTTTAATGATAAACCGGTGATAACAAAAGGATTACAAATCTCCATCAGAGAAAAATGTAAATTGTATAAACAATAATTGAAAAATAGAAATGCAAATACATCACATAAACATAAAACTTGTTGAAAATTGCAAAACAAAATCAAGAATATTTCAAAGCAAGCTTAAGCAATAATATTGCCCTATTTCACTATGACGCCATATTAAAACAATCTATTGTTTAAACGCAAAGGATCATGATCGTCGGAGGAAGTCAAATCAATGCAAATTCACCCAAAATTGTTCTAAAACCTGTATCACTCCATGAAGAGAAGTATATCAAACACGGAAAACGCGATTTCTTTTATAAAATAACAAACGCGCGTAAAATATCGAAAAAAAGCAAATTTAAGTAAATTCTCCCTACCTGCCGTTTTATTCAAACTGACCAATGAGCGCGCGCGATAGATTAAAATCTGACAGTTGCAATACTCGCGCGCGCTCAAATGACGGTTTTCGACCAATCATAGCGCGCGTAATATCCCAATTATTTTAAAAATAAAGATAATTATTTTAACTATAGACCCATTTCATTACTCTCAGTTTTCAATAAAATCCTTGGGAAAGTGATGTATCAATGTATCAGATATCTATGATAACCAATTTGGTTTCAGATCCAAACATTCAACTAGCCATGCTCTAATATTTTTAACTGAAACAATTCGAACATTTATCGACAAAGGTCATAAATCATGTGGAATATTTGTAGATTTATGCAAAGCATTTGATACAGTAAACTATAAAATACTATTGGACAAGCTAGCTTACTATGGTATAAGAGGGATAACTCATGAATGGTTCACTTCATACTTAGCAAATAGATAACAATTTTTTTGCATCAATGGTGTCAACTCAAACTATAGAAACATTTCATGTGGGGTACCCCATAGCTCAGTCCCTGGGCCACTGCTATTTTTTATATACATGAATGACTTTCAAGAATGTTCTCAACTATTTGACTTCCATCTCTTCGCTGATGATACCAACTGGTTCTTGAATAATAAAAAATTACTAGACCTAGAAAATGTAATCAACCAAGAACTATTGCACATTGGTAATTGGTTATCAGCTAATAAGTTATCTCTTAATATTGATAAAACTAGTTATGTGTTATTTCACCCAACACAATGACACATAACGGCTGCTCAGATGGGTTAGCTTGCAATACTGAGAGATGCTATTACCTGAATCTTGGCTATAAACATTAATGTTGTAAAGCATAACTTGATATATATATATATGTACATATATATGCTATTATTATTGGTATTAAAGATACTTGTTGTTGTTCTTCAAGTATGCTTTGGCCTTGTCGTATTGTTTTAGTTTATTAAGGCAGAAATCAAGGTTATTTAGCGTAGTAGCCATTCGTGAATAATTGTCTCCTCTTTCGTACCCAGGGTGCAGACGTTCCTCGTTGTTCCCTTTTCTCTTTTGTTGTTTTCGAAGAACGAAGCGAAGGAACCTCTGGCAATTCCAGACATCTCCAACGGGCAGTCTGCCTTTGGTATTTATTGCATCACTTTATAGTTCATTTCCTGTCAAACCGGCATGTTGTTTACGATTAATGTGCAATCTACCCTGTAGAAACACCCCGCTAATTTTAAACCGCTTTTTGACAGAAACGTCATGATCTTCATAAGAGAGCCAATCTAGAGATCAAGAGAGACCTTTGGTGGTTTCTATGACGATCATATAAATAGCCAATAAACGATCGGAAAAATATTTACCGAGAGAGCGGTAAAATCTGAGTTGAGTTCACTTGAGTGGCTAGAGGGGCTCCTCGCTCCGCGACTCTTTCGCCGCTTTCATTCTCGACTCTCGTGTCTTCGTTACTCGTTTCATCGCTTTGCTTCTCGACTCTCGTGGTTTCGTGAATCGTTTTGTCACTTTGCTCCTCGACTCTCGTGACTTCGCGACTGTTTTCGTCGCTGGATCTCTCAAGGATGCTGGGAAACGAGGGACGTCAACGGCAACGTCTCTCGATTTCCTTAACGTCCTTCGTTTCCTATCGAGGGTGCTCCCACGATCGATGGGTGCCTACGATCGAGGGAAGGTTAATCGAGGGTGCCTAAAAATTAGTAAAAAGCAAAAAGGAGAAAAATAAAAAAAGTGTTTATTCGTGATAAATAACCTGAAAAATCCTGTGACTTTGCGACAAGCAATTACATAGCGGTCCTTTCAATGACAAAGCAATTCAGATTATTACTTTTTTTTTTTTTTTTTTTTTTTTTAGATATCACAATATCATTTATAAAAGAAACCATGTACAATAAAGTTCGCACGGCTTGTGCAAATGCAAGCAGTGGGAAATTTTACTTTTCATTCATATTTCATACATAATTTTGCCTACATTTGTGTATGGTTTTGATTTTTTATTTGCGTATGCACCGTACTTTCTTCTTCGAGAAAAGTTTGTAAAATATTGTGCAAATGCAAGCAGTACTTCGAATGTTGAAGAAATAGAAAACGCGCGCGCGTGCTGAGAGAAGTGTTAGGACTGAGAAGCACAACGCGTAGGGCGAGTGTTCTGCCAATCTTCAAGTGCTTTATGACTGCACATAGCACATCAAGCAAGCTTATTTCTTTTATAAAATACAAATTACAATAATAGATAGGAATGACGCAACTGAAAGTGCGCACGCGTGCAATGTGCTCTCATAAAGCACGCGCTCCCGCTCCAAACCAATCAGAACGCGACATTCATAACAGTTATTTTATAATGTCTGTGCGAAGATGCGTTTCAAGATAGTTTTATAATTCACTAATCGTATATACCGATCATGTCCTTTTTCACACATTGGATATCATCACAATAAGAAATAACGTCTTTTATTGGTAGCAGTATGTGTTAACAATGCATATATACAAATACTCACACACAGAAAATGATATATTTTACAAAAGACGTCAAAGCAGAATATTATCCAAACAGGGAACTTAAAAAATCTATCTTACAAATTTCAATAAAGTAAGGTAACGAACAAACGCAAAAGCGTCTATACCAACAACACTGGTCCAGGGAAAGAGGGAGAGTCAACATCTACCCCAATTGATTTTATGTCAACAAAAAGTAAGTTTTAATCGAAGTGAAAGGATAGTGCAAACACTATTCGGTGTTTTCCAGAGTGCAGTCAGTAAACCCGTGGAATATACGTGGAATATATTTACACATTTAAATATTTGCATATTATTATTAACTTATTTACATGTATCTATTCTTCTTGCCAAAAATACTTGCTTGCTGGGGTCAATCTGAAATGGAAAAGAAGGAAAAACAGAGCATCATATTCATTTGATTGGGTTTATGTGTAAGAGGCGCTAATATCAACCCCAATTACACATAATCTCCAACGCACAGATGTTCAAAACAGATTTTAATTCATTTCGAAATTAATCCTAAGCACCTTCCGGGTCAGACATATATGCCCTTCCCTCGCAGATGCCATAATTAAGCACCTTCCGGGTGGTAGTCATGGAATTACCATGGCTATTTCCCCTCACAGATGCGTAACTATCCTAAGCACCTTCCGGGAAAGCATGAGAGCTCCTAGCATGCTTTTCCCTCGCAGATGCTACAACTAACTAAAGCACCTTCCGGGTGGTAGGCATGGAATTACCATGGCTATTTCCCCTCACAGATGCGTAACTATCCTAAGCACCTTCCGGGAAAGCATGAGAGCTCCTAGCATGCTTTTCCCTCGCAGATGCTACAACTAACTAAAGCACCTTCCGGGTGGTAGGCATGGAATTACCATGGCTATTTCCCCTCACAGATGCGTAACTATCCTAAGCACCTTCCGGGAAAGCATGAGAGCTCCTAGCATGCTTTTCCCTCGCAGATGCTACAACTAACTAAAGCACCTTCCGGGTGGTAGGCATGGAATTACCATGGCTATTTCCCCTCACAGATGCGTAACTATCCTAAGCACCTTCCGGGAAAGCATGAGAGCTCCTAGCATGCTTTTCCCTCGCAGATGCTACAACTAACTAAAGCACCTTCCGGGTGGTAGGCATGGAATTACCATGGCTATTTCAATTCCATGCCTATTTCCCCTCACAGATGCCTGGATCCTATGAGCAACGCAAACGCAACATACGCAGACTCAACAAACGCAACATACGCAACCTCAGTACTGCAGTTTTCACTGAGGTGAGAGAAAAACCAGTACTGGCAATGGGCATAACACTACTGAATCTACGTATGTTGTCTGGGTTTGCATTTGTTTTTTATTGCTTGTGCGAACCAGGTTTAAGATGATGTCCCGTAAGTACAACAGTACTTACCTTTAGTTAAAGTATTTAATACACTGAGCTGGAAAAAATGATATTGAAAATTGACATTGATAAGATATGAGAAATAATAAATTGAAACAGAATGTTAATATAATCGTGTTTATACTAAGATGTATTGACAAATGAAAACCCAAACACTATCTCTATGGCATTCAATGCTATCAACATGGATTATTTCAGTCTTTTCTTTTTTCCGTTCTTTTTTCTTTTTCTTTGATATTTGGTTCGTTGAGTTGTTATTGTTTGGATTTCTTTGAATAAGAAAAAAAAAATGCAGGAACAGACCTCTCATTTTCTTCCTTTCTTCTTCATTTTGCCTTCTCCTGATCCTCCGCCTCTTATTTCTTTCTTGTTTTTTATTTGTCACCAGCTTTTCTTCTAAAAAAAGAGTATGCCCTCATGATAGATATAGAAATTTTGCTGAATTTCATAGGTTGGATTAATAGTAGATTATTAAAGGGTTTTTGTTTCAGATCAAGATGCCAAACTTCACATAACCTAACGCAAATGAATCCAACTGAATGGTTTGAACTGGAAGTCCTAATGATGTGCATGAATGAAAAAATGGTTTTGTCTTATATTTTGTCTGTATATCAAAATTCCTTATGTACAGCATCTCATATAATAATAATAATAATAATAATAATAATAAATATTTATATAGCGCCTATCCAAATCTGCTCTAGGCGCTTTAAACAAAAAGAAAAACCACAAACTGTGGTAGGCTGTGAGCTTTGCTTGGCGCCTGTGGCTGCCGCAACACAACCCATACCACAGGAAATAAAATAATAAAAAGATGAATAAATGATACGAAAATAAAATAAAATAAATAAACACACGCACGACGAAACTACGAACAAATTAGCATAGAAACAGTCTAATTTACTGGTGCACTTACTTTACTGGCTTCGTGACTCGTTTCGTCGCTTTGCTCCCGGACTCTCGCGGCTTCGTGTCTCCTTCCGTCGCTTTCCTCCTCGACTCTCGCGCCATCGAGATCGTGGCTTGGCGACTCGACTAAAACCCCTCTGAAATCCAGGATACCCTTTTCATAAATGGACAGTGCTCTCTTATAGTACTCTTTACCCTTGTCGTATTGTTCTAGTTTTTGACGGCAGAGACCAAGGTTATCTAGCGTAGTAGCCAGTTGTGAATCGTTTTTATTGTCTCCTTTCTCTCGAATGAACAGTACTCTCTCCAGGTATGCTTTAGACAGTAGTGGATCATTTTCATTGTCTCCTCTCTCGCGAATGGACAGTGATCTCTCCAGGTGTGCTTTAGCCTTGTCGTATTGTTTTAGTTCATTATGGCAGGAACCAAGGTCATCTAGTGTAGTAGCCAGTTGTGAATCATTTTCATCGTCTTCTTTTTCTTGAATGGACAGTACTCTCTCAAAGTACGCTTTAGCATTGTCGTATTGTTCTAGTTCTAGATGACAGAGACCAAGGTTATTTAGCGTAGTACACAGAAGTTGATCATTTTCATTGTCTCCTCTCTCGCGAATAGACAGTGCTCTCTCCAGGTATGCTTTGGCATTGTCTTATTGTTCTAGTCCTAGATGACAGAGACCAAGGCTATTTAGCGTAATAGACAGAAGTTGATCATTTTCATTGTCTCCTCTCTCGCGAATAGACAGTGCTCTCTCCAGGTATGCTTTGGCATTGTCTTATTGTTCTAGTCCTAGATGACAGAGACCAAGGTTATCTAGCGTAATAGCCAGTTGTGAATCATTTTCATTGTCTCCTCTCTCGCGAATAGACAGTGCTCTCTCCAGGTATGCTTTGGCATTGTCGTAATGTTCTAGTCCTAGATGACAGAGACCAAGGTTATCTAGCGTATTAGCCAGTTGTGAATCATTTTCATTGTCTCCTTTCTCTCGAATGGACAGTGCTCTCTCAAGGTATGCTTTAGCATTGTCGTATTCTTCTTACTAGTTCTAGATGACAGAGACCAAGGTTATCTAGCGTAGTAGCCAGTTGTGAATCATTTTCATTGCCTCCTTTTTCTTGAATGGACAGTACTCTCTCAAAGTACGCTTTAGCATTGTCGTATTGTTCTAGTTCTAGATGACAGAGACCAAGGTTATTTAGCGTAGTACACAGAAGTTGATCATTTTCATTGTCTCGTTTTTCGCGAATAGACAGTGCTCTCTCCAGGTATGCTTTGGCATTGTCGTATTGTTCTAGTCCTAGATGACAGAGACCAAGGTTATCTAGCGTAATAGCCAGTTGTGAATCATTTTCATTGTCTCCTCTCTCGCGAATAGACAGTGCTCTCTCCAGGTATGCTTTGGCATTGTCGTAATGTTCTAGTCCTAGATGACAGAGACCAAGGTTATCTAGCGTATTAGCCAGTTGTGAATCATTTTCATTGTCTCCTTTCTCTCGAATGGACAGTGCTCTCTCAAGGTATGCTTTAGCATTGTCGTATTCTTCTTACTAGTTCTAGATGACAGAGACCAAGGTTATCTAGCGTAGTAGCCAGTTGTGAATCATTTTCATTGCCTCCTTTTTCTTGAATGGACAGTACTCTCTCAAAGTACGCTTTAGCATTGTCGTATTGTTCTAGTTCTAGATGACAGAGACCAAGGTTATTTAGCGTAGTACACAGAAGTTGATCATTTTCATTGTCTCCTCTCTCTTGAATGGACAGTGCCCTCTCATAGTACGCTTTAGCCTTATCGTATTCCTTTAGTTTACTATGGCAGAAACCAAGGTTACCTAACGTAGTAGCCAGTTGTGAATTTTCATTGTCTCCTTTCTCTCGAATGGACAGTGCTCTCTCATAGTACGCTTTAGCCTTATCGTATTGTTCTAGTATTCGATGGCAGAGACCAAGGTTTTCTAACGTAGTAGCCAGTAGTGGATCATTTTCATTGCCTCCTTTTTCTTGAATGGACAGTACTCTCTCAAAGTACGCTTTAGCATTGTCGTATTGTTCTAGTTCTAGATGACAGAGACCAAGGTTATTTAGCGTAGTACACAGAAGTTGATCATTTTCATTGTCTCGTTTTTCGCGAATAGACAGTGCTCTCTCCAGGTATGCTTTGGCATTGTCGTATTGTTCTAGTCCTAGATGACAGAGACCAAGGTTATCTAGCGTAGTAGCCAGTTGTGAATCATTTTCATTGTCTCCTTTCTCTCGAATGGACAGTACTCTCTCCAGGTATGCTTTAGCATTGTCGTATTCTTTTAGAGCATTATGGCAGAAACCAAGGTTATCTAGCGTAGTAGCCAGTTGTGGATCATTTTCATTGTCTCCTCTCTCGCGAATGGACAGTGCTCTCTCATAGTACTCTTTAGCCTTGTCGTATTGTTCTAGTTTTCGATGGCAGAGAGCAAGGTTATCTAGCGTAGTAGACAGTTGTGATTCATTTGCATTGTCTCTTTTCTCTCGAATGGACAGTGCTCTCTCATAGTACGCTTTAGCCTTATCGTATTCCTTTAGTTTACTATGGCAGAAACCAAGGTTATCTAGCGTAGTAGCCAGTTGTGAATCATTTTCATTGTCTCCTCTCTCGCGAATGGACAGTGCTCTCTCATAGTACGCTTTAGCCTTATCGTATTCCTTTAGTTTACTATGGCAGAAACCAAGGTTACCTAACGTAGTAGCCAGTTGTGAATTTTCATTGTCTCCTTTCTCTCGAATGGACAGTGCTCTCTCATAGTACGCTTTAGCCTTATCGTATTGTTCTAGTATTCGATGGCAGAGACCAAGGTTTTCTAACGTAGTAGCCAGTAGTGGATCATTTTCATTGCCTCCTTTTTCTTGAATGGACAGTACTCTCTCAAAGTACGCTTTAGCATTGTCGTATTGTTCTAGTTCTAGATGACAGAGACCAAGGTTATTTAGCGTAGTACACAGAAGTTGATCATTTTCATTGTCTCGTTTTTCGCGAATAGACAGTGCTCTCTCAAGGTATGCTTTGGCATTGTCGTATTGTTCTAGTCCTAGATGACAGAGACCAAGGTTATCTAGCGTAGTAGCCAGTTGTGAATCATTTTCATTGTCTCCTTTCTCTCGAATGGACAGTACTCTCTCCAGGTATGCTTTAGCATTGTCGTATTCTTTTAGAGCATTATGGCAGAAACCAAGGTTATCTAGCGTAGTAGCCAGTTGTGGATCATTTTCATTGTTTCCTTTCTCTCGAATGGACAGTGCTCTCTCATAGTACTCTTTAGCCTTGTCGTATTGTTCAAGTTTTCGATGGCAGAGGCCAAGGTTATCTAGCGTGGTAGCCAGTTGTGAATCATTTTCATTGTTTCCTTTCTCTTGAATGGACAGTGCTCTCTCATAGTACGCTTTAGCCTTTTTGTGTTGTTTAAGTTTAATATAGCAGAAACCAAGGTTATTTAGCGTAGTAGATATTTGTGTATCATTTTCATTGTCTCCTCTCTCGCGAATGGACAGTGATCTCTTCAGGTATGCTTTAGCCTTGTGGTATTGTTGTAGTTTTCGATGGCAGAGACCAAGGTTATCTAGCGTAGTAGCCAGTTGTGAATCATTTTCATTGTCTCCTCTTTCGCGAATGGACAGTGCTCTCTCATAGTACGCTTTAGCCTTATCGTATTCCTTTAGTTTACTATGGCAGAAACCAAGGTTATCTAGCGTAGTAGCCAGTTGTGGATCATTTTCATTGTCTCCTCTCTGGCGAATGGACAGCGCTCTCTCCAAGGAATCTTTTGCCTGTTCAAATTGTCTCAATTGCAGCAAACAAACTCCAATGTTTGATAGTTTAATAGCAAGGGTTGGATTGTTTGCATGATATAAACTTTTATTTATTTTTAGTGCTTTTTCAAAATAAGTTCTTGCTTTTTGTATGTTTTGAAATCGTGAAAAACATACCCCAAGGTCATTTATCGTAACAGCTAGTTGTGTATCTTCATCATTGTCAGTGAGATTTTTCACGATGTCCACAGCTCTTTCACAATAGGTCTTGGCTTTTTTTAATTTTCCCAGACTTTGAAGTACCGAAACTAGATTAACTAGTATACCAGCCAAAAGGGGATCGTTTTTACTACAACCTTTGTCTTGGATCATCAAGGCCCTCTGTAAATGTGTTTCTGCATTTTTGTGCTGCCCAAGTTGCATGAGGCAGAAGCCTAACTTTTTCAAGGTAATAACCAAATCCGGATCATCTGCTTCATGCAATCTCTCTTTGATTACAAGTGCTGCCTTCAGATGCGTATGTGCTTTATTAAAATCCCTTAGATTAATATATAACTGACCAAGACTTTTGAGTGTAGTGGCCAATGCAACACTTACATTACCACCGCATGTCCATTTTCGCTCTTGAGCCATTTCTGGACCACTATGGTATGCATGTTGTTGGATTGACAGACATATTTCTAGGAAGATCTCAGAGGCCTTATAACTTCCCTGCACTAGACAGATACTTCCTGCTTTGAATAAACAGTCGGACGTAACAGATTCAAGGATGAGGCTGGAATTATCCAATAAGTGTTTGAGTTTCCTTGATATAACCACAAAATGTGGTGTGAACGATCGTGTGGCAATGATTTCTGCATTCGTCACATTGTAAACGTTCTTAAATGAAATAAGGTCTGAAAATCCTGACATCACGAGTTTCAAAATATTCGTTTCGTCATTCTCGAACAATTTCTGCAGACCATGGTAAACAACTTGATGTACACGAACTACTTTTGAAATTTCTAAATCTTCAGATAAAATGACAAGCGAACTCAAACTAATATGAGCAGCAACAACGTCTTGGTCTTCATCAGGCATACAGCTCATTACATATTGCACAACATATTTCAATGGTATTAGTTCATTAGCTATGACTGACAGGAACTGAAAAGCATGCATCATAATCTTGTCTTCACTTACTACCCTCTCAAGAGCAAGTCTGACAGCAGCTGTCATTGCTCATTGATACATCAAATTGGCCTTTTTGAAAACCTCTTCGGTTGCCTCACACTTTCCTCCTTGTAGTTTGAGCAAATAGTTCTCCCATTTGGTTTTACATTGGTCAGTAGAGTTAAATATTCGCTGCACGTAAATTGCTGCGCAAGCCAAAGCAAGCGGTTGGAAATCAAGAGCACTGGCAATGTTAAGTAAAGTGTCTCGATCACCCGTAGTACCAGAGATTTGGGAAAGTAATGCAATGGCGTCTTCTTCTTGCATCCCTACCTTAAGAGATGAATAATGATATGTATAGGGGTCAAGTGGAATGGATTGACTGTCTTGAGTGGTGACGAGGATTTGACCATCACCACTTGTCTTTTCTCCTGCTTGAGGCAAGTACTTTGAAACTAATTTCAAATCATTTACGTTGTCCACAATGATCAGCCACGATGAATAAAACTGCACTTTTGGATTAATCAAACTTTTCATATTTTCGATTTTCTCTTCTGGAGTGAGGTCGTTTGATGTCGCAATTCTTGTAACAGAGTCTTCGTCACAGCCGAGTCTGGCAGCAAAATCCACGTACGATCCAAGAAGCTTGCCGATGTTGGATGCGTCGAAGGTAAATACAAACTTAAGATGGGTTGTATCTTCAGGGATTTTGTTGAAGTAGTTATTTCCAATCTGCCTGGCAATCTCACTCTTTCCACATCCGGGGTTACCAGACAAGTAGATGACCGTCGTCTCATTCTTCTTTGTGCTTCTCAACTTTTCCATCTCGTGGTTTATTGTATTGATTTCATCTACGCGATCAGTGGTGTCATGGGAAGGTTTGGGTGGTAAGACACAGAAGGAATGAAATTTGACATAAAGTATCCTCTCATTCTTTAGCTGTTGTCGAATACTTAGTTCCTCTGTCTGAAAGCTTTTCTGGGTTTTCACTTCATTCACCTTCGTCGAATCCAGCTCCAACGCCTTAAAAGCAGCCAAGACTTTCTCCATGGCGTCTTCAAAATCCACGTCTGTAAGCCTTCCAACAGGAGTGTGAGCAAAAGCTTTATTGCGGATTTCTCTCAGTTCGTCAACGTTTGTCTGTACAGTGGTATTTAGAAATGTCCCGAGACAATCTGAGAAAAGAAGAGCATAAAGAGACAAGTGGAGTCCCATTTATTAGTGTTACCGTTTGCCATGATAGTGAGAAGTCTTGCATTACGTCTCTGATTTCTAGGTGATTCCATGTTGTAGAAATCGGTTGCATTTTTAGGTACATCAAGCCATTCGCCGTGCTTAGCCTGGTAATGCGCGTTCCATTGTTGCTTGAAAACTGTTCGTAATCCCTCGGGTACATGATAAGTAAAGACATAACATAGACGGAAGTAGATGAGCTCCTCGTCTGTATATTCCGTGGTCGCCATCTGAAATGTGCAAAGGTTTCAAATATCAATAATAGAGCATGAGGAAGCTTTTTTTTTTCGTTACCGAGGAAGCACAAGCACACGGTCGATCCAAATTTCCGCGTATCTTCTAATTAAGCATGTGTATCTTTTAAGGTGATTACTACCCTACTAGCAAAGATGCCTTTTCGTATTTCTATTTTTGTTGAATGTTTTCGCATTACTGGCTTTTGTTGTTCTGAGCGATCGTTAAGAAAGGAACCTCTGCCCGGACTCGGCACTTTTCTATCTGAGCATGCGTCGAGTTGTTATCCAAAAAGCTGGACGATAAGACGCAGCAAACCAAAATGCTATCTGGAGAAATTTGTGCCTGCAATTAAAAAGTGGGTATGACTTTATCGTCCATTATTTTTCTGAAGAAATCATTATAAAAAGTTGACTGCTATTAAAAGTGTTTGCCATGGTATTGAACCTTGTTGTTTGCTATTACGAAATTATTTTATCAAAATTGCAAACTTCTTCAGCTGTGCTGGGCCTCTGTGCATGAAACAGGCAGCCCAGTGAACGCCTATAGGGCGTCTTCTTCCTAATCCTTTGCTTAGCCTAGAATCTCATCAACTAACGAAAAAAGAACATGCGTAGACATTAGTTTCCGACACGTGATATCAGCCCCACCCCCAATCAACCATTTTGGTAATTTAGTGACAAAGATATAAGTGCCGGTTCCAAAACACGATATGTTGCGGATCCGTGGATTTTGAATCCACTCTGTTCCTGATATAGAATTTTTAATTCGCCGGACTCGGTGGATCGGCTTATCATACCTCTGATTTATTGAATTGTACGAGACACGTTTCGTTGTCCATTGTGGTATATTCACAAGGTAGTTGAATATTGTGTGTTAACAATACCGTGGTTATGATTGTCAGTGAAATTTGATTGTCATATATGTATTCAATCTCATATTTGTAACAAATATTTTATATCTATCACATACTCTATCCTAATATATCAAGAGAGGGGCCACTAGGGCCACTTTTTTATATTTCTGATATATTTTTGTGCCTTCTTAGCCTAATAGTCCTTCGGTTGAGCGACTGCGTATCATAAACCCTGAAATAAATAAAATAAATGGAGTAAAGGTTATGATACGCAGTCACTCAAACGAAGGACTATTAGGTTAAGCAGGCACTCAGCCGAAGAACATGCCATGTATTGAATACATTTACTCTGCTCCTAATTAGTATTCAAAATGCGACGATTTCTTCAACGTCCGAGACCTCTTGATTCGGATGGCGAGCCATCAAAACTTCCCGACTGTCGAGACTTTTAGCACCGAAAAGTATGAGGGAAAGGACAATTTGGACTAGTGACCATTCCGACATGAAAATGTCCCGATTATTGAACTGTCCCGACCATCGCCCTTTAAAATAGTCATTTTCGTCTGTCCTTACGACACTTATGCCACACTGATCAAAGTCATCGATTAACTTAAATTCCAATTCTGGTATGTGACTTGGCATACGTAATTAGGTTGTCGCGATTTCACTGCTTTATCAACATGCACATTCGGACAGAAATTTCATAGCCCGCTTTAAAATCGAAATGCTTCATTTAAAACGTAAATACAGGCTAATATTTGCTCAAGACCTCACTCAGAGTTGCTTTACATTTTATAATTTTATAATTGATCGATATTTTTTAATGAATCCCTATTTTTTGAAGAAAGTTAATTGAGGAAGATCATAACGCTGCGAACTGCAAAGAACCAAACCCTGGAATGTGATTTGCAAATTATCTATTCTGCTTCTTCAATCAAATATAGAATCTTTTAGTTTTTAGCTAGTTATATCTTCTATGTTAGGTACGTACATTTTAAATTATAAGTTCATCGTCACAGAAATAGATCGCTTGCTTTGCAACAATTTCCCCTTAATACGGAAACTGACAATAGTCAACAATCAATGAAAGTGTTATCTTTTCTATCTCATATTTGACTTCATCTTCTAGCAGATTGAGAAGACCTTTTCTTCGCCGGAGAACGTCGGGTCTTGCAGGAACTAAAACAAATACTTCGTTTATATTCAACTATACAGCAATTGCGTTTATTGCTCAACCATGACAAGAGTCACTTACGAGTCAAACTACGGGTGTATTCTACATTACTTCGCAATAATTAGTACAGGAAATCGTACGATCTCGAGTACCATTCCGGAATTTATAGGTACGAGTGATATTTTGAAAGTTTTCAAGATTGGACAAGCCTTTAGGCGAGTACAATTTCAGAACTTTCAAAACATCACGAGTATCTATAAATTCCGAAATTGTACGAGAAGAGTTGCGATTTTTTGTTTATAATACACTCAACAAAATTGAGCGAAAGTAATTGGGACTCTACAGAGTACAATTTGGTATTTAATGGTACTTCTATTGTTAAATCAGAATGGAGTAATTTTGTAGAGTGTATTATAATTAATGTAACAAGATAGATTAGCAAACTGATCTTGCCAACACAGAAATACATACGGACTAACTGACAATAGTCAACAATCAATGAAAGTGTTACCTTTTCTATCACATATTTGCCTTCATCTTCTAGCAGATTGAGACCTTTTCACTCAGCGAAAGAGTTTACTAGCATTTAGTCCGAACGACCATCAGACTCATCAACAGGAAATAGAAGTGCTTCGTTGCATATTTGGCTACTGACAGCCAAACCTCTTTACTTCTATAAAGAATGTATTTGGATTGTATTTTATCAAGAGACCATGAAGGACGTCTCTCCTTCATGGTTACTTGATTTTATATAGACAAATAAGAATAAAATATACTAACATTAGTTTGACGTCTTTATCTGTTGGTTTTTATGCCCTGTGCTCAATTTCAGGCGATCTCGATCGTTTTTCTTCATTTAATTATCCCATAAAGAAAAACGGTCGAAATTGCCTAAAAAAATAATATTCCAACGGCTTGCTGTGAAATTGTTTTTCACAGCCGCCAGTCAAGAACATAAAAGGATACCGCGACTGGTTATTTTTGATTGACAAAAAAACGAAATTTCAGGACGTGCAGCTCATGTAACTACAGAATATGGAAAACCGTAGTAATGCAAACATTCCGCGTGTTTGTTTTGACTGTCCCCGCCCCCTAACAACATGTAGTTGTTTGACATTCAACCTAACAACGATACGTTCAAACATCCGAAACAAACACGAAAAATGCTTCCATTTTTGTTTGAATTATGTACGTGTCTTAGGGTGGGTTTTGAACGATCGTTTTTGATCACTGACACAAAATAGTAAGCTTGTGTACAAGCTGCGTCAGTCAAACACTTTTAATGTTTTATAAACTGCTTGAACCTCAAAATTCAGGCAAACATACAGGGTTTGATTTTGTTTTCCTTATTCAAACAAAACATGACTAAGTTCGAAATACAGCTTTAGAAAACTGAAAAATCGGTTCGAATGAAGTAGCAGTGCATGTTCTTTCAATCTGCCTTGTTTCCAAACTTCCAGTCGTAGTACCACAACCCCTCGGGTGAGGGGAAGGTGTGAGTAAAGGCGTACAAGCGTTTTGCGGGTTAATACCTTTAAAGCTCGTAAAACTATTACATTTTTACGAAAAAAGCAAAAACAATTTTTGAAACCCATTTCAACTGTCTTTTGGAATTTAAAAATCAAAATCAAAAATGAGGAAAATCACGATATGGAATAACTCCTTGGAATGGACTTTTTTATAGGTGGAGTGTGGGATCGACAAAAAAAATTGGGTTGTGTTATTGCATGGATTGGGCTTGATTTTGAAAGATAAATATAAGTGTTGTCATATAGGAATGTCTATAAAATGACCATCATCCAGTGAAGAATCTCATAATGCCTTTCAGCTTTAGCAGATCTTGAAGATCACACAAGAAAAAGGTTTCAACATATTCTTATTACTAGTTGTAAGGAAGTCATGTATGAACCTTCATTATGCGGCAGTCATCTTGACTAGAAGAATAGATTTTCCCACTAAGCCTCGCATTCAGGCGCTTCAAGACGAGACTACGCGCAGTTAATTCTTCTCATGAGGTCCAATGAAGAATCTTTTAATACTGAGCCAAGTGCTCCAAAGCTTGTACTTTTGTCCAGCATGACCCTTCTTGGTCAATCGGTCCTGTTCAATCATCAACTACTTATCTTTGACTACTGAGCCAGACACGAGTGAAAAACGTCTGCGCATGCTCTGAATCTGTATGCAAATTAGTCAAAACATATGTAAATTTGACTTTCAAACATGCCTGATAAATTTGGCTTCACAAAATGCCAAAACTTAGTGTCCATGCTTGAAACTTAAGGCTAATTCTTTTATATTGCGTTTCTTAATACAGTATCTTGGTCTGACAAAAGTATAACTCTCGAACGTTTTAGTATACTTGGAGAAAACAAACATTTATTTTCTCACTCAAACTCTTCATAATTCTTAGAAAACGTGCTGAAGTGCACGCATACGCAAACTGAGCCAAGTGATTCATAACTTGTACTTTTAATCCATCATGACCCTTCATGTTCCATCAGGTCCTGTTCAATCGCAGAATCACGGCTCAATGAAGCGACACTCTTTGATTCATCGCTTCCCACATGTTCAAACATGTTTCTATGACTACTTATTTTGCCCTGAAAGCTTTTCTTCCTTATATGGCTGTCCATGATCTTCACCGCACCATACGCCTTGGCTCGGTAGCACGCATCTCGTACATGGGACATCGGTAAACAAGGACAAATTGTCTCTAGTTCCTCCAAGAGGGCCATTGTAGGGGAGGGACGTTTTCTTAGGGACTCTATTTTGCTCGCTTCAAGGTCCTTGAAGATGTCACTGACCACAAGATGGAACTGTTCTTTTGTGGCGTTGTCTAGTTCGAAGGACAGTTGTTTGCGAGTACTGAATGGAAAATGCCATACTGTCCTTGAGTCACTTTTGGGTTCACGACCTTTGAATAAAACAAAATATCAGTTAATAGAAATAAACCCCACTTGCATGCGCGTCTGTCAGCCCTCCCAACAAATTCTTGAGCATGCGCAGTATCGTGTTTTTTTTTTTAATGCGACTAAGCTTCGGCCGTCTCAGCCAACTCGCTAACATCAGGGTTAGGGTAACGGCTAAAGTGCTACTCTAACCAAAAATGGTTTATTTTCTGTATAGCTTTGAAAATTAATAAAAATAACTTGTTAAATAGTTATAAATATTTTTTTCATTTTTGTTGCACGTCTCTTAGTTTGGAAGACTGAATAAACGTTTGACTTCAAGTGGTTGTAGGACAATTTCCCTCTGTTTTAGAGCGGTTTTTGACACGAAAACTACGTTACGACTTAAAAGTTCTATGGATTCTAGTCGTGGTAGTGAATGATGTTAAACTATATCTATTTTGTAGTCAAAAATGTTTTAGATTACCTTGTATAAGTCTGATAACATCATGTCGATCAATAGCCGACAGTTTATCGATTAGTTTGGATACTCGCGTGTCAGGATCTCTTAATGTGATGTTTTCTAAAAGAGTCATGCAAGGCGAGTGATTTCTTTCCCAGAGACGAATGTGAATCATTTTGTAACTAAACTCGGAGGCAAGATTTCTCCAGTCGTTACAAATCACCATTGGACGGTCAAGGAGTGAACACACGTCGCATGCTTTTCCGCTCATTTCTAGGAAATCCCTAAGGAGTTGAAAAGAGCCTTCTAAAATGAGAAATAGAATAAGGGAATTAGTTAAATATTTCAATAGGAAGGAAGGAAGCAAGAAAGCAAGAAAGCAAGAAAGCAAGAAAGCAAGAAAGCAAGAAAGCAAGAAAGCAAGAAAGCAAGCAGGCAAGCAGGCAAGCAGGCAAGCAGGCAAGCAGGCAAGCAGGCAAGCAGGCAAGCAGGCAAGCAGGCAAGCAGGCAAGCAGGCAAGCAGGCAAGCAGGCAAGCAGGCAAGCAGGCAAGCAGGCAAGCAGGCAAGCAGGCAAGCAGGCAAGCAGGCAAGCAGGCAAGCAGGCAAGCAGGCAAGCTATAGATAAACTCTATGTTTAATAAACTTATGACAACCATTATTCACCGTAAGGATTCTTCCACTACATACTATATTTACAACATAGAACACTCAACTCACATGTTGCTTTTTACGGAGGGAGGGAACCGGAGGGAAAGGGAGAAAACAAGATATCAAACAAACTCAACTCATATATGATCCAGTCTGAGCAGGGACTCAAATCCGGACCACAACGGTGAGAGGCGAGAAGTAAACCACTAGGTTACCCATGCCACCAGCAAGCAAGCAAGAAAAGAACAAAGGAAGCAAGATAAGAAGGAATAAAGGTATGGTAAGGGCCGAGTTGAAGCGAAGAAGAAGTACAAAAAAGAAAAATAAATAAACAGAAAAAAAGGAAGGAAGGAATGGAGCAAGCAACTGGATGAAGTTAAGCAAGCAAGAAAGAAAGAAAGTAAGGAAAAGAAGGACGATGAGGGAAGATGGAATAAAGGATATCATGAAAATATATTATTAAAATGGAATGAAACGTAACGATAGGCGAGAAATAAGCTATAAAAAGGGTTGACAAGTACAGAGAGAAAACGAGACGAAGTCAACCAAAAATAAATTATAAACAAAATAATAAAAATAAATAATAATTACCATCAAATTAAACAAAATAAATAATAATTACCATCAGATGTCTCACTTCCAAAGCTGCTTTGTGTTGGACAGATTGAAACACTTTTCGTGTTTAAAATGCTAACTCTCTTTTGGTTTGTATCGGGATGAGCGGGACAGTTCAAGTCACGTGACATCTCCTGAAGTCTTAATGACGTCAGACTATCGACAGATCGAGAGCGTCGTCGCGATGACAACAGACTGTTGTGGTAACTTTGTTCAGCTTGAAAAAATAATTACAATTTCATTTGTAGACAGTTTTCCTTATGTTATCACAGTGGGGAAAAAAGTTTTGTTTAAACATGACAATACATGGGATGTTCGTTTTTTTCCCCAAATTGTTATCATTCGTTTGATAGTTGTTTACTTATGAGTTCGGCAATGCCATGGAAACGCATTGGTTTACATCGACTAAAACTGGGACGACCAAAGTCAAGGCCCGGGTAGCTCACAGATGGAGTTCAAGTTTTGCAACGCTTCTGAAGTGCCTATGAACTCTAACTCTATGTTTTCAGTATTGATTCTACATCACTCAAATTATTTAAGATTTTACCATTCAACTATTCACTTCATGTAGAATCAACAATGAAAATGTTGACTCAAGGTTTTTAGGCACTTCAAAGTAAACTTTTCTGCTAACGTTGTTTTTGGGCAATCACCAAGTCCATACAAGCATATCTGTATTCTTGCTCGTCGATCTCGACGCTGAATTCAATCTGTTCGCCCTTTGCCTGTTCCTTCAGTTCTTCTGTCACCAACACTTTTTCTAGATCCTCTCGAAGCTGTCCTGTTTTGTATCTTTAATCAAAGTAATATAAAGTTAGATTGTAACTATTCTTAGCGGAAATATGGACCAAATCTACTTGATGTTTGGCCCATTTCAGACCACGTGTCATCCTCTTGAGAATAAAATTCTTTGAGTTGTATCCATATATATTCATGTTTCTTCTCATGTATAGCTATTAAATAAAGAAATGATACTCTAGGGAATGACATGTGGTCTGAATTGGGTGAATAGAAGAACCGCGTCGCCACCACTCATTCATGTAAACAAAACAAAAACAAAAAATCCATTTGCTAATGACCCTGATTTCAGAGAAGACCATTGCCAAAGATTGTATAAATTTTCACTTGATCCACACAGTCTGCCAGTCAGCCGTGCAAATTTGCATCCGGTTCCGTGAAAACAGAACGTATTTTTTTATACATACCGTGTTAAACGGTATGTACATTTTGAATTTTTAACAGGTTAGAAAATCGTTCTGTACGGTGTAAACACAGCCTCATTTATTTTAATTTTTTATCAGATGAGCTAGATAGCTAGACACACGGCTTGCTAGTTCAATATTTATCTTTTCCACAAGTCGTTCAAAGCATACAAGTCTGTTGCCCAAAGCATCATTTTGATCGACCCAGACGTCACGTAACGCACCATGACACCCGTCGGTAACACCACGCCCGTAACATGCACAGTTGCAAATGGATGTCTGCCATGGCTAACTCACAGATTGAACCCTGCAATAACCTCTGGGCTGATCAAAGTCAGGGCACGGCTAACTCAAAAATACAACAACCTCTGGCTGATCTAGGACAAAGTATGGCTAACTCACAGATTGAACCCTAAAACATCCTCTGGGCTGATCTAAGTCAGGGCATGGCTTACTCACAGATCAAACCCTGAAACAACCTCTGGGCTGATCTAGTCCACCCACGTTACCTATATTCAAATTGAAAGAACAAGATGTGGCAATGGTATGAACAGTTCATGTGAAGTACTACTTACTTGGTATCAAAGCAACTGGTCTCACTTTTAACGATGATCCAATAACAATCAAAAGATCTGCCTAAAAGACAAATACAGAGTAGAAAATGTTATAGCAGACAAATGGCTTACAACCAAGACAAGCATTGTGATTGGATGGTTTGTAATTTCATGCATCGTGATTGGCTGATTGCAAAATGTTATTGAAGTATAATTATAGCAACACAGGATTCCCATTCATATGAAATTTGTTAAATACACAATGCTATTTCACACGTCAAGGCCAAACATAAAAATAAGTGTGTTTCCTGTTGCATGAGAAAAGTATTTGGGGTCAGTAGGTCGGTTTTTTTTTAATGATAAAACAGTGGAAATTAGTTTACTGGGAACCCTGTGGCACATTTGGGGGAAAAAATATTAGGGTCTGCAAAAATTGGCAAGAAAATTAGGGCCGCGCATCAGAAAACACACTTATCTTTTTGTTTTGCATTAATACCTTTTCTGAATCTTCTTCTAAGTGATGGTAGAAATCAGAAGGGAGATTCTCACCAAAGAAGACAATATCTATAGATACTGAAGTTAAGACTAAAAACAGGCATTCAATTTACTAGTCATTTTAAAATAGGCTGTTTGCATGATAACACTAAAAAATGGACATCAATGAACATGATGATGATATTGGTAATAGATTATGATGTTAAAGATGGTGATGATAATGATGATCATGATGATATTGGTAATAGATTATGATGGTAAAGATGGTGATGATCATGATCATGATGATGATATTGGTAATAGATTATGATGGTAAAGATGGTGATGATCATGATCATGATCATGATATTGGTAATAGATTATGATGGTAAAGATGGTGTTGATGATGATCATGATGATGATATTGGTAATAGATTATGATGGTAAAGATGGTGATGATGATAATGATGATATTGGTAATAGATTATGATGGTAAAGATGGTGATGATCATGATCATGATGATGATATTGGTAATAGATTATGATGGTAAAGATGGTGATGATGATGAAGATGTTATTGGTAATAGAATATGATGGTAAGGATGGTGTTGATGATGATGATGATGAGAGAGAGAGAGAGAGTCCTTTATTTTACAACGGTTGTTCCATTCAATTGTTACATTGATTTTCAAGAAAGCCGTATAAGAAGTAAATAGAAGAGTAAATATAATATAGATATGAATAAATTAAGAGTATTAAAAATGAAAATAATAAAAATATAAATTTACTCTATTAGTTTTCTGAAATTACATAGAGAGCTAGAGGTCCTTGCACTCAATGGAAGATTATTCCATAGCTGGGCTCCGCTGTAAGACAGGCTACGCTTCAAAAATTCGGAATGAGGTAGAGGAAGCTTCAAGTTTGAATCATAGCCGCGTAAGCCATAGTTGTGCAACTCGCTGGTTTTCTTGAATAGGTTTTTGAGTAGGTTTGGGGCATTGCCCTCTATAATTTTATACATTAAGATAGCCTTCTGAGTATTTCTTCGAGTTTCAAGATCAGACCAGCCGAGACTTGTTAGAATTTCGGCCGATCTGATCTCATAACTAGAATGAGTAATTATGCGAGCAGCCCTGTTTTGGAGTTTCTGAAGTTTATCCTTCAGGACCTTCCCGCAATTACCCCATAAGCTAGAACAGTAATCGAAATGAGGTAAAACCAACGAGTTGTAAAGAGAAATAAGTTGTGGGATTGACAGAATAGATCTAAATGTACGAAGCATTCGCAGACCCCTCACTACCCTTGGAATAATGATATTATCTATATGACCATCCCAACTCAATTTATCGTCTATTAACACACCTAGTAATTTAGCTCTTGTGACTCGCTCAATGCTGTCACTACCCAGGTTAATGTTGGGATTTCGTATAAGCTGGTTTAATTTGTAATTGGAGGCTATTAACATAAATTCAGTTTTACTAGAATTTATGGAGAGCCTGTTGGCCCTAAGCCACATCCTTAGATTTTCAAATGATGATATTGGTAATAGATTATGATGGTAAAGATGGTGTTGATGATGATGATGATGATTATATTGGTAATAGATTATGATGGTAAAGATGGTGTTGATGATGATGATGATGATATTGGTAATAGATTATGATGGTAAAGATGGTGTTGATGATGATGATGATGATTATATTGGTAATAGATTATGATGGTAAAGATGGTGTTGATGATGATCATGATGATGATATTGGTAATAGATTATGATGGTAAAGATGGTGATGATGATGATGATGATGATATTGGTAATAGATTATGATGGTAAGGATGGTGTTGATGATGATGATGATATTGGTAATAGATTATGATGGTAAAGATGGTGATGATAATGATCATGATGATATTGGTAATAGATTATGATGGTAAAGATGGTGTTGATGATGATGATGATGATTATATTGGTAATAGATTATGATGGTAAAGATGGTGTTGATGATGATCATGATGATGATATTGGTAATAGATTATGATGGTAAAGATGGTGTTGATGATGATGATGATGATATTGGTAATAGATTATGATGGTAAAGATGGTGATGATAATGATCATGATATTGGTAATAGATTATGATGGTAAAGATGGTGATGATAATGATCATGATGATATTGGTAATAGATTATGATGGTAAAGATGTTGATGATGATCATGATGGCAATATCTATAATGATAAAAAATAAATAGCAAATAAAACAGCTTTTTCTGTGCTCCGCTCACTAATAAAGGAAGTGAAGTGCAGGAAGTGATGTAAACACAAAAGAAGTATAAGGAGAAGCAGAAGCCATAGGCCAGAGCTTCTCACACTCCTTGAGTGCATCAGTGCTTCCTAAGAGGTGACGGCAATAAAGATGATGATGATGTTAACTAAACAAAGGATACCAGGCTTCATGATAGCAAAAGCCCCATCTTCTTCTTCCCTACATATTGGACAAGTTGGTATTTTCTGAAAGAAAAGTTGTTTGAAAAGATTTTGAGATTAAAGGACGAAAATCTTTAGTGCAGTCTAAAATCTCCCTCAAGATTTATTTTATTTTATTGCACTTATTTGAATGAAGGTTGTTGAAATGCTTTGTTAGCGAACAAGACTTCAAACTTCATGGTTCACACTTCAATGATGATGGTAGTAAATAAAAGATACACAATAAACAATATTATTGGTTTAGGTGCTGGGAAAACACAACAAATGTACAATGTAAAGCTGATCAGAGGATATAAAATAGAAAACTGAATTTTGGCCAATGTGACCAATGATTTGGAGAGCTCCAAATGGTCATGTTACATTAGCTTTATATTGTACATTATAAAATGTTATAAATCTGGCGTTTTGATTGGTTGGGAGCGTGTGCTTTATGAGAGCATATAGCACAAGCACACACTTTTAGTTGCATCATTCCTATCTAAAATAACGGTTATATACGGTTTATAAAAGAAATAAAAAAAGTGATTGCTGTGCTGTGTGCTGTTATAAAACACTTGGGGATTAACAGAACACTTGAGAAGTGTCATGAAGTCCACTAAGCATCATGCTTCTCCTAAAACTTCTCTCATGTTCCGCCAATCCCCTTCAAAATTTAATTGCCACATGACCTCCATGCAACTACTTAAAGTTCTCCAGATGGTCATGTGAGCGATTCAAAACGCAATCAATCATTATTTTGGGAGTGATTTCGAATTCTTTGAGGTCACATACCACAGAAAATGAAAATCCTTGATGACGTCTTATGCAAAACCCCCTTTACTATTCCGGTTATTACACTATTTGAAAACACAACTCAGGGTCAGATCCAGGGGAGGGGTGCAGAGGGTGTGCACGAGCTCCTCTCTGGTTCAACTTTGAGTCCCTACTTCAAAGATAACCCATAAAAAATTCTTTGATTCTAAGGGGTGCACCCCTCATTGGTTTGACTTTCTGCACCTACTTTGAAGATAACTAATACGAAATTATGGTTTTCCCTTTGATTCTAAGGGGTGCACCCCTCCCTGGTTCAGCTTTGTCCCCCTACTTCAAAGATAACCAATACAAAATAATGTATTTTCTCTTTGATTTTAAGAGTTGCAACCCTCCCTGATTCAGCTTTGTCCCCCTATTTCAAAGATAACCAATACAAAATAATGTTTTTTCTCTTTGATTCTAAGTGATGCAACCCTCCCTGGTTCAGCTTTGTCCCCCTACTTTCAAAGATAACCAATACAAAATAATGTTTTTTCTCTTTGATTCTAAGTGATGCAACCCTCCCTGGTTCAGCTTTGGTCTCCTACTTCAAAGATAACCAATACAAAATAATGTTTTTCCCTTTGATTCTAAGGGGTGCACCCCTCCCTGGTTCGACTTTGTGCACAGAACACCACCCTGAACAAAATCCTGGATCTGCCCCTCTAACTAAAATAAACCTCCTTCACCATTTCTATTCTACTACTCACTTGACTAAATATATCTTCTTTGATCGCACTTGAAGATACTTGATATTTACAATTGGTACATGAAGCTGTTGAAAAAGATCCTGCAAAACAACACAATGTTAACTTAATAAATGCAGATTGAGACATGCTAAAACAATTTTATAAAAGCTATATATAAAATAGTTACTTATTTCTCTGTACTGTGATAAACACCCAAGGAGATGTAGAGTGCTTAAAAAACGAGAGAAACACTCAGCTATGACTCATGTTCCTTTAGAAACTTGCTTATCTTGTGATCTACAGCTCCCAGAGTGTTCATAGTCACAGTACGGAGACATGTGCATATGTTTAATATTCCTTAAATAGAGCATATACATACCATGACATTGTATAACCCTTGTTATACCAGCTATCTGTTCTAGTGTATCAATATTCTGGGAGTAATTTCTCAAGAGGTGACCACGTTCTTCAATTTGGCGAATAAATCTGTGACTTAATGAAGGTTTGAACTGCCCTGGGTAAATTTCCTATGACCAAAAAAAACGTTTTTAATATTATGGGCTTCCTGCGTAGACTTATAAAAAAAAATAATATAATAAAATGTGTAGAACTTTACATAAAATATCCATACCCCACCCATGGAGGAAACTTGAAATTCTGGAGGGAAGGGGATCAGAGAATGAACAAAATTACAGAGTTTGTATGGAAAAAAATTAGAAGTTACTGGGGGTAGGGGTGCTCTTACAAATTCCCTCCATGGTGTGGATAAGGATAGTTTTTGGGACTATCCAATATAACTCTTAATCAATCTCAATGGAATGCTATGCCATAGACTCTGGGAAACTCAAGAATTTCAAAAGCTGTGATTGGTAAGAATATTTCTCATTATTATAAGGATAATGTCATGCTAATATTTTTATTTACCTTAGCAAATTTAAATGAAATGTCAGAGACTCTGGGAAACTCAAGAATTTCAAGAGCTGTGATTGGTAAGAATATTTCTCATTATTATAAGGATAATGTCATGCTAATATTTTTATTTACCTAAGCAAATTTAAGTGAAATGTCAGAGACTTTGGGAAACTCAAGAATTTCAAGAGCCGTGATTGGTAAAAATATTTCTCATTATTTAACAATAATTATATTCGCCAAAGGCGAATTGAATATCGGGGAATAATTAATAACCGAAACGAGTTTCTTGACCAATCAGTGCGCAAGATTTTCAATAATCACAGGTCTGTGTACATGTATTTATACTAAAATAAGGATAATCTCCTACTATAATATTTTTATTTTACCTTAGCAAATTTAAAGAATGGTTTGGGATTCTGATTAAAGTATGTAATATCAAACATGGCTTGAGGATCTGGCAGGTCAGGGTACTCTTGACTTAGATGAGCATATATACCATCACGTGATCTAAAGTCTGGGATACCACAAGACACAGAAACCTGTTAAGGAATAAGATGCGTAATTACAAAAAGATTGAAGATGAAAAATGATTATATAGTTAGGCTAGTATGCACCCTCTGATTGGTCAAAAACTGTGCTTTATTAGTGAACGGAGCACAGTGCTGATGCTATTCGCACAGGCCAAGTGCTGCTAGATCTTGGACCATCTTTCTTTTTGCGTAATCAAATTCAATACCGAAAAATAGTAACTATATAATAAAACGAATAAAACAGCTTTTTCTGTGCTCCGTTCAGTAATATTAAGCACTTAGGAAGAACTCAAGAAGTGTGAGAAGCACTCGCCTACAGCTCATGTTTCTCTTTACGCTTCTTTCGTGCTTATGTCACTTCCTGTGTGCTTTATTACTGAACAGGGCAAGGAAAAAGCTGTTTTGTTTGTTAAGTGGCGCTGTCTCTCTCTGATGTTTCGTTTATTCCTGGAGTCACAGGTTCAATTCTTAAATTGAACAGATTCAGACTTTTTTTAAAGTTTTTACAAAAAATTTTGCAATCAGTTAGAGAATTATTTTATTTACCTGTAAAAGAAAAATGACTATTTAGTTACAGTGTAATACTAGTTGATAACTCACTGGATTAATATGTCACCCTCTTTAAATAAAGTTTGTTGTATTGTATTGTCTACTACTAACTATTATGCATACTATTTGTTGAAGCTTGAAATCATTTTTTTCTTTCTTTACAGTGTTCGCTTAGATCGCTCATTCACTGTGATGATCAACACATCTATCATTATTTCACCGCAGTTCTACCCATTCAATATTCACACTTATTACATATGGTGGCTTGATGAACCCAACAAAAATGACCGCTCGCCAACAGGATTAGCTTCACAGCTCAGTTGGTAGAGCATCGCACCGGCATCGCGGAGATCATGGGTTTGATTCCAGTTATAGCTTGAAATCAATTTTTAAAGTCTTTCATTACAGCGTGCACTAAGATCGCTCATTCACTGTGATGATTGACACATCTATCATTATTTCACCACAGTTCTACCCATTCAATATTCACACTATTTTTTTACAGGTTAAATAAAAACTTCTGCAAATCCTAGATACTGCATGAATAACTCACCCCAGCTCCAGTCAATACCACAATATTTTTGCAGCTATTCACCAGACTGACGACATCATCTAATGTATTCACATAATCTAGTTTTTGTCGAGGTGTTGGTGATGTAAGGAGGCCGATAATAATCTTCCACAGTGTTGAATGGCTATCTTCTATCTCTGTTGGCTGATCATTTAGAGAAACAAAACAGAATTTTAAGAAACAACAGATGATTGACTCAAACTTCATCAATAACTAACTTTTCAAAGAAAATAAAATAATGAACATTTAAAATAAAATTAATCTTACTGCCGACATGAAATATAGGATTTATATTTATTAATTATTAGATGCCTTCCATTAATATTTCTATCCCATCTTACGAATGTCAGGTTGACCTAAAGTTGAGCATGACATAATGACACATGACATGCCAACCACTGATGCTAGTCCAGTAGTCAGGGACTAGTAAGTCTTTCCTTCACGCTAGTGAAAATTAGGACTCACTAGTCCATAGGCTAGCAGGGTTTATGTATATGCCATTGGATTTATAGGCTTACTATTCATTTTGTAGTTCCAGAAATTACCCATCCCCACCCCCCCCCCCCCTTCACCCAGAGGAATCTTAAATTTCCGAAAGGTGGGGGGGGGGGGGGGAAATAAAGGTGAGTTTTCACCCCCTTCTCTGAGCAGTTATGTCTTCAAATTTCATAATTAAGTTGTTATCTGTTACAATGTATGTTTTTGGGGGGGGGGGGGGGGGAATGTGCAAAAGGGAAATGATTGATGAGAGAAAATAATTTTTAATATTTTAAAAGGCTTTAAAAATTGCATTTCTGTGGGTCTCAAATTCGAAAATTCTTGGGAGATTATGCAGGGACCTCAATGATTATTGCTCCAGACTTTTGCACTTGTTTATTTACCCCACTTTTAAAAAACCTGAATCCGCACCTGGGTAGGGGGGGTCAAAGAAAGAACAACATTACAGAGTTTGTATGAATGAAAATTAGAATTTCCTAGGAAGAGGGGTATTTAAAAATATTCTTCCATGGGGGGTATGGATCATTTCTGGAACTACACATTGTCTTAAATCTGTTAAACAATGCTGTACTGTAACTCAAATGTCTTCATTCATACATGTACTTACCACTTTAGCATGGGGTATCATGTAAGATAGTATTTCTCTTGGATTTATGCCGAGAGTCATCTGCCGCTGAACCCAACCCATTGGACCTAATATAACACCATGTAATAACCATTAATTAGTTTATGTATTACAGTTTTTAAATTAGTATAGGAAATCTTGACTTTAATTTGGAATTGATAGGTCATGTGCTGTTTTGAAAGTTTTCAAAATTAGACAAGCCTTTAGGCAAGTCCAATTTGAGACCTTTCAAAAAAAAAGTATCTACAAATAATCGTATAAGATTGTACCATTTTAGTTCATAATGCACTCAGCAAAATTAAGCAACTTAATTTGGTCTCTAAAGAGTACAATAACGATTAAAATTTTAATCGTACTCCTCTTGTCCAATCAGAATCTAGTAATTTTGTTGAGTGTATTTAATACAGCTGAATAAGCACTTAATGATTCTTTTTATATGAATATGAACGTTATTTTGCAGTTGGAAACTTCAAACTTATTAAACAAAATTACTGGGTGTGTTTTGATGAGTACTAAAACGATTTTCGTTCATAATCACCTCCCCTCCCCTCTATTTTTTCTAAGATGTAAGTACTTTTATAAAACTGCCCTAAAACCTTTTAAATTTATTACTGAAAGGCAATTTCACATTCCCAAATATCCTTATAACTAATACTTCACATTTATTCTTTGTTCATTGCGTTATTGGCTCAAAAACAGGATTTCGTAAAATGACATTTCGTTAACAAAACAAAAACAAACATGGCTGCCGACAGCGAGTTAAAAATATTCCAATTACTCTCGATAAACAAGGTTAAGTTTGAAGTTTACCTGCTATGGGCTGGTAATGACGTTCTTCGATATTATCAATGTCATCTTCTACGCTAAAACAGCTCGGGAAGTCATCCCCGTCGAATTGTTCGTGCTTTGAAAATTCGTTATTGCCGCCATCATGTTCACGTGACGAACAACCAGTTTCTCGAAAGACGCTAAAATTTGACAAAATTGGCTCTTCGTCGACTATTGCTCCTTCTTTATCATTTTTTGAAGCTTTAGGGGGGCTAAGACCTTCGATTTCTCTCTCAGGAGAAAGACGAATTCGTTTTGAACGGAATTTCTTGCTTTCTGCATCCGCCATTTTGGATCGTATGTCGGTATGCAAGGTCCATTATATGGAAGGTATTGAAGGGTCATTATGTGTAAGGGCTCGGATGTAACCACAGGGATACCAAGCTTTATTTTGTGAAAAAGAGAACAAGTAAGATCGATTATTGGACCGATTATTGATATCTATTGATGTTTACTTTAATAATACATTGAGAAGGGGTGTTGTGATGAAATAATTTACAATCTAGAAAAAATACATGAGATTGGGAGTGCGAAGACAATTGTTAATTTTTTGAACTCCGCTTTTGAAAATTTAGCCCTGTCTTCCTAGTGCAAGGAGTTCCCTGCAATTTAAGGGGGAATAGGATGAAATTTCAAGAAACTCTTTAATTTATGCCCCTAGTGGATCTACAGGCAGAGAAATTCAAGATTTTATATAGCGTTAATAAGAGAATGTATGAGCAGAATACTGGATTTTTGATTTTTTTCCGCTTTACGTTATTCACTTAAAAACACGATTTTCTTTACCGTATTCGATAGTTCTTCATCGATTTTGGACAAGTGAATTTTCGGTCCGCAAGTCATAAGTTCATTTTTCAATGACCCCCTTGCTAGTCCGCTCTGTGTACTCAATCGAACAAGAAAGATGGCAGACAAGAGCCTAGCAAGTACCTCAAACAACAGCTTTATCCTCTTTGGTTTCTCTGGTTATCAGCAATCTAGCTATCTGAATAAGATGCTACATGATGAAAGTTGAATAACTTTTTAATTTATGCCTCTAGTGTTTCTACAGGTATAGAAATTCAAGATTTTGTAGTAGAAGTCCTTCCTTGTTCTGCAAACAGCGTTTACAAAGGAATGTATGGGCAGTACTGGATTTTTGATCATTTTTCCGCTTTACTTTATTCACTTAAAAACACGATTTTCTTTACCGTATTCGATAGTGCATCGATTTGGACAAGTGAATTTTCGGTCCGCAAGTCATAAGTTCATTTTTCAATGACCCCCTTGCTAGTCTCTGTGTACTCAATCGAACAAGAAAGATGGCAGACAAGAGCCTAGCAAGTACTGACCTCAAACAACAGCTTTATCCTCTTTGGTTTCTCTGGTTATCAGCAATCTAGCTATCTGAATAAGATGCTAGATGATGAAAGTTGAATAAACTTTTTAATTTATGCCTCTAGTGAATCTACAGGTATAGAAATTCAAGATTTTGTAGTAGAAGTCCTTCCTTGTTCTGCAAACAGCGTTTACAAAGGAATGTATGGGCAGTACTGGATTTTTGATCATTTTTCCGCTTTACTTTATTCACTTAAAAACACGATTTTCTTTACCGTATTCGATAGTGCATCGATTTTGGACAAGTGAATTTTCGGTCCGCAAGTCATAAGTTCATTTTTCAATGACCCCCTTGCTAGTCTCTGTGTACTCAATCGAACAAGAAAGATGGCAGACAAGAGCCTAGCAAGTACTACCTCAAACAACAGCTTTATCCTCTTTGGTTTCTCTGGTTATCAGCAATCTAGCTATCTGAATAAGATGCTAGATGATGAAAGTTGAATAAACTTTTTAATTTATGCCTCTAGTGAATCTACAGGTATAGAAATTCAAGATTTTGTAGTAGAAGTCCTTCCTTGTTCTGCAAACAGCGTTTACAAAGGAATGTATGGGCAGTACTGGATTTTTGATCATTTTTCCGCTTTACTTTATTCACTTAAAAACACGATTTTCTTTACCGTATTCGATAGTGCATCGATTTTGGACAAGTGAATTTTCGGTCCGCAAGTCATAAGTTCATTTTTCAATGACCCCCTTGCTAGTCTCTGTGTACTCAATCGAACAAGAAAGATGGCAGACAAGAGCCTAGCAAGTACCTCAAACAACAGCTTTATCCTCTTTGGTTTCTCTGGCTATCAGCAATCTAGCTATCTGAATAAGATGCTAGATGATGAAAGTTGAATAAACTTTTTAATTTATGCCTCTAGTGAATCTACAGGTATAGAAATTCAAGATTTTGTAGTAGAAGTCCTTCCTTGTTCTGCAAACAGCGTTTACAAAGGAATGTATGGGCAGTACTGGATTTTTGATCATTTTTCCGCTTTACTTTATTCACTTAAAAACACGATTTTCTTTACCGTATTCGATAGTGCATCGATTTTGGACAAGTGAATTTTCGGTCCGCAAGTCATAAGTTCATTTTTCAATGACCCCCTTGCTAGTCTCTGTGTACTCAATCGAACAAGAAAGATGGCAGACAAGAGCCTAGCAAGTACCTCAAACAACAGCTTTATCCTCTTTGGTTTCTCTGGTTATCAGCAATCTAGCTATCTGAATAAGATGCTAGATGATGAAAGTTGAATAAACGTTTTAATTTATGCCTCTAGTGAATCTACAGGTATAGAAATTCAAGATTTTGTAGTAGAAGTCCTTCCTTGTTCTGCAAACAGCGTTTACAAAGGAATGTATGGGCAGTACTGGATTTTTGATCATTTTTCCGCTTTACTTTATTCACTTAAAAACACGATTTTCTTTACCGTATTCGATAGTGCATCGATTTTGGACAAGTGAATTTTCGGTCCGCAAGTCATAAGTTCATTTTTCAATGACCCCCTTGCTAGTCTCTGTGTACTCAATCGAACAAGAAAGATGGCAGACAAGAGCCTAGCAAGTACCTCAAACAACAGCTTTATCCTCTTTGGTTTCTCTGGTTATCAGCAATCTAGCTATCTGAATAAGATGCTAGATGATGAAAGTTGAATAAACTTTTTAATTTATGCCTCTAGTGAATCTACAGGTATAGAAATTCAAGATTTTGTAGTAGAAGTCCTTCCTTGTTCTGCAAACAGCGTTTACAAAGGAATGTATGGGCAGTACTGGATTTTTGATCATTTTTCCGCTTTACTTTATTCACTTAAAAACACGATTTTCTTTACCGTATTCGATAGTGCTTCGATTTTGGACAAGTGAATTTTCGGTCCGCAAGTCATAAGTTCATTTTTCAATGACCCCCTTGCTAGTCTCTGTGTACTCAATCGAACAAGAAAGATGGCAGACAAGAGCCTAGCAAGTACCTCAAACAACAGCTTTATCCTCTTTGGTTTCTCTGGCTATCAGCAATCTAGCTATCTGAATAAGATGCTAGATGATGAAAGTTGAATAAACTTTTTAATTTATGCCTCTAGTGAATCTACAGGTATAGAAATTCAAGATTTTGTAGTAGAAGTCCTTCCTTGTTCTGCAAACAGCGTTTACAAAGGAATGTATGGGCAGTACTGGATTTTTGATCATTTTTCCGCTTTACTTTATTCACTTAAAAACACGATTTTCTTTACCGTATTCGATAGTGCATCGATGTTGGACAAGTGAATTTTCGGTCCGCAAGTCATAAGTTCATTTTTCAATAACCCCCTTGCTAGTCTCTGTGTACTCAATCGAACAAGAAAGATGGCAGACAAGAGCCTAGCAAGTACCTCAAACAACAGCTTTATCCTCTTTGGTTTCTCTGGCTATCAGCAATCTAGCTATCTGAATAAGATGCTAGATGATGAAAGTTGAATAAACGTTTTAATTTATGCCTCTAGTGAATCTACAGGTATAGAAATTCAAGATTTTGTAGTAGAAGTCCTTCCTTGTTCTGCAAACAGCGTTTACAAAGGAATGTATGGGCAGTACTGGATTTTTGATCATTTTTCCGCTTTACTTTATTCACTTAAAAACACGATTTTCTTTACCGTATTCGATAGTGCATCGATTTTGGACAAGTGAATTTTCGGTCCGCAAGTCATAAGTTCATTTTTCAATGACCCCCTTGCTAGTCTCTGTGTACTCAATCGAACAAGAAAGATGGCAGACAAGAGCCTAGCAAGTACCTCAAACAACAGCTTTATCCTCTTTGGTTTCTCTGGTTATCAGCAATCTAGCTATCTGAATAAGATGATAGAGAATAAAGAAATGAAATGATGGAGACCCATGGACGATGAATATAAATGAATTTGAAGAACAACTCTACTAAAAATTCTGTGCATTTTAAGCAAATTATCACCGACAAATTTTGGTTTCAAAGCTACTATCAATTATAATGTCATTTACTCACAATTTATGCATCCGTCAAACGAGTGATAAACGAATCAAATGTGAAAGCGGGAATAATGACTGTACAGTGTTAAGATTCTAGAATCTAGTAATTATCAGAATCGCTTATAAATGTGAAAAATGCGATCATGTGGTTTACAATAAATTTTTTTGCAAATGAATGATTTTATTCCAGCAGATCCGGGAATCCATTTTGCTCCGAGGGCCGGGAAACACTATGAAAATGTTGCTATCCGCAGTGGTCGGAGTGCCGTGGTTTACTTCACTATGACGTCACATCAAAACAATCTTCAACAATCTATTGTTTAAACGCAAAGGATCATGGTCTTCGGACGATTTGCGTCAAAGGCAACGCAAATTCACCAAAAATTGTTCAAAATCCCGTATCAATCAATCCACGACGTTCAGAATATTGAAAAAAATATTTTATAGCAATACAGATCTATATCTTGATATCTGATAGGCTAACCATATTAAAGACTATGAGTTTAGGAATCATTTTTCGTGAAAATAATCACGTGAATAGTTACCATAGCAGCGACACGTCAGCCACAAAACAGGCCCTTTTGCCATTAAAAAAATAGAATCTCGAGTTTCCCGCGGTCAACCCTTTTCTTATATCGTGTAATACGAAAGTCTGTTTTGTTACCTATTATATGACAGCGTTTATTGAAATTGTGACTACAGAAACAAATATATCAAAGAAATATCGATTTTTCAACAACAACTAAAATGATAAAAGCAATTAATTTTTTATGATTTAATTTCCACCTAAAACAATTAGAAAAAAAAACACTTTAATACCTAGTAACTGGCGGATATTTTGATGAGTGATGCTTAGTGTTGATCAAGTGACTTCACAGACTCCTTTAAAGATTCGTAAAAATTAAATACTTTCCATCCTAATACCAGGAAAAAACTTTAACCAGTGATTATTAAAACCTTAAAGATTATATCAATAAAGTTTTAGCTTAACTGGAAATCGGAAGCTTTTTATTTATTTACCTAAATAAAAAATAAAGTTCTACTTCTAAGCTCTACTATTTCATGGTTTATTTTCATTTTCAGTGCGTGGAAATTAAAATGAACCTTTAGTGGTTTTGCTATTTTTATCTATTCGCAATACCTTGCTATTTCACTGTGTTTTTAATTTGTTCCATATTTACAGGTCGAACTGCTCACAAAACCACCAAAATAGAGCAAAAACTATTTTTATTGATTTAACTTCCACTTAAATAATTAGAGAACTTTGGACAATAAATCCTGCATTACTCATGAAGAAAAGCAAAACAAATCTTCTGATAGAACTGCTTTCCGCTTTGGACCTAAAAGCCGTTTACAAATACGACTGATGACGCTGTTCTCACAGAAACAAATGTATATACTCCATCGATATCAAACCTAGTATAGAATATGCAAGGTTTTGCGCTGTAAAGACCAGGAATGGACTTCGATCAAGGAGCACGTCTATCCATAATTCTAGTGTTCTTCCTCGTTACCTTTGTTGGTAATGCTAGCGTCGGAGTTCTGATGTACCGATTCAAATCTCTACGAACAATTCCCAATATTCTCATCCTGAGTTCATGTATCGCTGACATTCTCAACTATATCTTCAACATTCCTGGATTCGTGGCTGGGTATATCGCCAGGGATGGCAAGTATTTTGTAGGACGATGGCTGGCACTCGCTCTGTCCACCTTCAGTTTCTTCTTAGTCCTGGTAAATCTAATGTCAATGGAGCTGATGATAGTTGATAGACTGTGCGCATTTAAGTTCAACATCGCTTACCGGGTGTGGAGGACCAGATCCAAGGCTTACAGGGCAATAGCTACCAAATGGATATCGTGTTTCGTTATATCCATGATTCTAGTGGTTCTATTATGGGATATAGACCTTGGAGACGTGACAACTCGAGAGTATCGAAAAGTTTATTTCTCCAAGAAAGGAGCTTTTTTTGCTGTTTTAATGCCGCTTTTCATCATCAATAATACTATGGTTGCCATAGCTACGTGCACTGTTATCAAACACAAGAATAAGGTAAGGATTGTTAATGTGAAACGAAGGACTCTAAGGACCACGCGTGCGACTCACTTTCGACTAGAGGGTTTTACGATCGCCAATAATTTTTATATATTTCACAAGACAATCCACCATGTACAGGATACATTTTTCCTCGGCTAATCTAGATAGATCTTCTAGAGCTGGTCGGGGAAGTGTTGACTCTGTTAGAAGGCTGGCGTTAGATGGCTTTCATTTCGGCACCGGTTGTTCGATGACTGAATCAAGGCAATATAATAGTCTTTTTAACAGGTCCCTGCGCCATCTTTGAAGGTAGCCGTGCCTTTGCATTGAAGCGAGATGAACGCCGTGAGTTTGCAATGATAGAAACCTTTTTTTTTTTTAAACCTCGAGCAATTCATCACATGTCTTTATCATTGCAAGCTCACCGTTCGTCTCGCTTTGACGCAATTAAAGACACGGCTACCTTTCAAGATGGCGCAGGAAACTGTAAAGGGGACTATTTTGTTTGGTAGATTCCTACCAGAGTCTCTATTAAAAATACTCTTCCTATTTCTTGCAATACGGCATGCTTCGGCCCATTTTCTTTGGCGCCGCCATCGGTCCATTTGGGCAATCCGATTGGTGTTCCATATATCCTTTTGTAAAAGCAACTTTTAAAAGAAACTGACTCTGAGGCGTGAAGATAAAATGGTAACTGTACGCGACAGGTTACCAGGCGACACTAAACATTATAATGTCCTTTATTTATTTTTTTTTTTCACGAGGGTAGCACTTAATAGCCAGTGGATAACAAAACTGTAGCTCTCATTCCATGATCGAATTGGAATAGACCCAATCGGCTAACGTGTTGCTATAAACGTTTCCACCCAATTTAAACCACATGGGACTAAGTTTCATTGTTCGTTATATTTTGGTTTCACAGTTGAATTCGTAGAGACAAACGCTTCTATTCCCAGAAGGTTTGAATTGGGTGGTAACGTACATAGCAACACGTTAGCCGATTAGGTCTATTTAGGAATTGATTTTTGCGGAGGGAGGAAAACCCTCGAAGCACAGGAGAGAACAAACAAACAACTCTACTCACATACAACACCTAACCCGGCGGGACTCGAACTCGGGTCGAGTTGATGAGAGGCGAGCGCTCACACCGCTACTATTGGGGTAGGAATGAGATAGATAATACAGCACGTGAACTTTAGTTTTCAAGAGGGGAATATCGGAGATTGTTATTGAGTTTGTTCTTTTGGATTGGATAGGGACACATTCGTGAGCCGCATCTACACACAAGACATCGACACATCCCAGCATCACACATTCAAAAATTTAATCTTATGGAATATCAACGATACCAGAGATAATGAATCTTCATTTAATCAAGAGTAAAGAAATAGATGTATATATGTGAGTGCGAGTTTCATGAAGTTCCTAAATAAATTGAGATCAATGAAAGGGAAAAATATCTTCTACAATAATAATACTCCGCAAGGAAATGGTAAGTTTTTATTTCCTTTTCCTAACATTAGCTCTAATCTCGCTCTCAAACTCTTTAACCTTATTCTCGCTAAAACACGCTGTAGCGGCGTATACGTTAGTAACACGCGAGTTGCCGGACTCGCACAGCAAATAACCACGGTTTTGTCACTATGATAGTTTATTCACTGAGAGGTCGACTGAAATACAATTATGAATAGTACAATGAATATAACAGTCCACTGGTTACGCTTGATTATTATAAGGATGGCATTATAGGTAGTACCACAACTGTGTTACACTAATAACATAGTAAATGTCTCTAATCGTAGGCTATTAGAAATAGTCTTATTAACTACTAAAGGCTATAGAATAACGATAAGGAATCACATGGTGCTTGCTAAGTGTGTATACAATCAATAGGTTGAACATAAATGGTTGAACAATATGTAGAGATAGAAAAGGGGAATTACATACAATATTCGCGGCTAAATCGGCTGTTACATGTTCGTATCAAAACTAATGAGGCACGTGAGCGAGATGAAATATGATAGGTGTCTACGGTAACACAAGCTTTGCTAGTCATATCTATTTCATTGGTCGTTGTCTTCATGCTAAAGTCATTCCTGTTGGTTTTCGTGTTAAGCTCCCTTTGCTTTTCGACTCTCGTGGCTTCGTGACTGGTTTCGTCGCTTTGCTTCTCGTCTCTCGTGGCTTCGTGACTCGTTTAATCGCTTTGCTTTTCGACTCTCGTGGCTTCGTGACTCCTTCCGTCGCTTTGCTTCTCGTCTCTCGTGGCTTCGTGACTCGTTTCCTCGCTTTGTTTCTCGACTATCGTGGCTTCGTGACTCGTTTCATCGCTTTGCTTCTCCGGCGACTCTCGTGACATCGTGACTCGTTTCGTCACTTTGTTTCTCGACTCCCGTGGATTTGTGACTCCTTCCGTCGCTTTGTTTCTCGACTGTCGTGGATTTGTGACTACTTCCCGCGTCGTTTTGTTTCTCGACTGTCGTGGATTTGTGACTCCTTCCGTCATTGCTTTTGTTTCTCGACTCTCGTGGACTTGTGACTCCTTCCCTCGCTTTGTTTCACGACTCTCGTGGATTCGTGACTCATTTCGTCGCTTTGTTTCTCGACTCTCGTAGCTTTGCGACTGGTTTCGTCGCTTTGCTCCTCGACTCTCCTGACTACGTGACTCGTTTCGTCGCGTTCCTCCTCGACCATCGTGGCTTCGTGACTCGTTTCGTCGCTTAGCTCCTCGGCTCTCGTAACTTCCCCACTCGATTCGTCGCTTTGCTCCTCGACTCTCGTGACTACCATTCTCTACTAAAACATCTCTGAATTCCAGAGTACCCTTCTCGCGAATGGACAGTGCTCTCTCATAGTACGCTTTAGCCTTGTCGTATTCTTTTAGTTCAGTATGGCAGAAACCGAGGTTATTTAGCGTAGAAGCCAGTTGTGGATCATTTTTATTTTCTCCTTTCTCTCGAATGGACAGTGCTCTTTCATAGTATACTTTGGCCGTGTCGTATTCTTTTAGTTCAGTATGGCAGAAACCAAGGTTATTTAGGGTAGAAGCCAGCCGTGGATCATTTTCATTGTCTCCTCTCTCGTGAATGGACAGTGCTCTCTCATAGTATACTTTGGCCTTGCTGTATTCTTTTAGACCTTTATGGCAGGCACCGAGGTTATTTAGCGTAGAAGCAAGCTGTGGATCATTTTCATTGTCTCCTTTCTCTCGAATGGACAGTGCTCTCTCATAGTATACTTTAGCAATCTCGTATTGTTCTAGTTTTAGATGACAGAAACCAAGGTTATTTAGCGTAGTAGCCAGTTGTGAATCATTTTCATTGTCTCCTTTCTCTCGAATGGACAGTGCTCTCTCCAAATACGCTTTAGCCTTGTCGTATTCTTTTAGTTCATTATGGCAGGCACCGAGGTTATTTAGGGTACAAGCCAGTGGTGAATCATTTTCATTGTCTCCTCTCTCGTGAATGGACAGTGCTCTCTCCAAGTATACTTTGGCCTTGGCGTATTCTTTTAGTTCATTATAGCAGAAACCAAGGTTATTTAGGGTAGAAGCCAGCTGTGGATCATTTTCAGTGCTTCCTTTTTCGCAAATGGACAGTGCTCTCTCATAGTATACTTTGGCCTTGCTGTATTCTTTTAGACCTTTATGGCAGGCACCGAGGTTATTTAGCGTAGAAGCAAGCTGTGGATCATTTTCATTGTCTCCTTTCTCTCGAATGGACAGTGCTCTCTCATAGTATACTTTAGCAATCTCGTATTGTTCTAGTTTTAGATGACAGAAACCAAGGTTATTTAGCGTAGTAGCCAGTTGTGAATCATTTTCATTGTCTCCTTTCTCTCGAATGGACAGTGCTCTCTCCAAATACGCTTTAGCCTTGTCGTATTCTTTTAGTTCATTATGGCAGGCACCGAGGTTATTTAGGGTACAAGCCAGTGGTGAATCATTTTCATTGTCTCCTCTCTCGTGAATGGACAGTGCTCTCTCCAAGTATACTTTGGTCTTGGCGTATTCTTTTAGTTCATTATAGCAGAAACCAAGGTTATTTAGGGTAGAAGCCAGCTGTGGATCATTTTCATTGTTTCCTTTTTCGCAAATGGACAGTGCTCTCTCATAGTATACTTTGGCCTTGCTGTATTCTTTTAGACCTTTATGGCAGGCACCGAGGTTATTTAGCGTAGAAGCAAGCTGTGGATCATTTTCATTGTCTCCTTTCTCTCGAATGGACAGTGCTCTTTCATAGAATACTTTAGCAATGTCGTATTCTTTTAGTTCAGTATGGCAGAAACCAAGGTTATTTAGGGTAGAAGCCAGCCGTGGATCATTTTCATTGTCTCCTCTCTCGTGAATGGACAGTGCTCTCTCATAGTATACTTTGGCCTTGCTGTATTCTTTTAGACCTTTATGGCAGGCACCGAGGTTATTTAGCGTAGAAGCAAGCTGTGGATCATTTTCATTGTCTCCTTTCTCTCGAATGGACAGTGCTCTTTCATAGAATACTTTAGCAATGTCGTATTGTTCTAGTTTTAGATGACAGAAACCAAGGTTATTTAGCGTAGTAGCCAGTTGTGAATCATTTTCATTGTCTCCTTTCTCTCGAATGGACAGTGCTCTCTCCAAATACGCTTTAGCCTTGTCGTATTCTTTTAGTTCATTATGGCAGGCACCGAGGTTATTTAGGGTACAAGCCAGTGGTGAATCATTTTCATTGTCTCCTCTCTCGTGAATGGACAGTGCTCTCTCCAAGTATACTTTGGCCTTGTCGTATTCTTTTAGTTCATTATGGCAGGCACCGAGGTTATTTAGGGTACAAGCCAGTGGTGAATCATTTTCATTGTCTCCTCTCTCGTGAATGGACAGTGCTCTCTCATAGTATACTTTGGTCTTGGCGTATTCTTTTAGTTCTTTATAGCAGAAACCAAGGTTATTTAGGGTAGAAGCCAGCTGTGGATCATTTTCATTGCTTCCTTTATCGCAAATGGACAGTGCTCTCTCATAGTATACTTTGGCCTTGCTGTATTCTTTTAGACCTTTATGGCAGGCACCGAGGTTATTTAGCGTAGAAGCAAGCTGTGGATCATTTTCATTGTCTCCTTTCTCTCGAATGGACAGTGCTCTTTCATAGAATACTTTAGCAATGTCGTATTCTTTTAGTTCAGTATGGCAGAAACCAAGGTTATTTAGGGTAGAAGCCAGCCGTGGATCATTTTCATTGTCTCCTCTCTCGTGAATGGACAGTGCTCTCTCATAGTATACTTTGGCCTTGCTGTATTCTTTTAGACCTTTATGGCAGGCACCGAGGTTATTTAGCGTAGAAGCAAGCTGTGGATCATTTTCATTGTCTCCTTTCTCTCGAATGGACAGTGCTCTTTCATAGAATACTTTAGCAATGTCGTATTGTTCTAGTTTTAGATGACAGAAACCAAGGTTATTTAGCGTAGTAGCCAGTTGTGAATCATTTTCATTGTCTCCTTTCTCTCGAATGGACAGTGCTCTCTCCAAATACGCTTTAGCCTTGTCGTATTCTTTTAGTTCATTATGGCAGGCACCGAGGTTATTTAGGGTACAAGCCAGTGGTGAATCATTTTCATTGTCTCCTCTCTCGTGAATGGACAGTGCTCTCTCCAAGTATACTTTGGCCTTGTCGTATTCTTTTAGTTCATTATGGCAGGCACCGAGGTTATATAGGGTACAAGCCAGTGGTGAATCATTTTCATTGTCTCCTCTCTCGTGAATGGACAGTGCTCTCTCCAAGTATACTTTGGTCTTGGCGTATTCTTTTAGTTCATTATAGCAGAAACCGAGGTTATTTAGCGTAGAAGCCAGCCGTGGATCATTTTCATTGTCTCCTCTCTCGTGAATGGACAGTGCTCTCTCATAGTATACTTTGGCCTTGCTGTATTCTTTTAGACCTTTATGGCAGGCACCGAGGTTATTTAGCGTAGAAGCAAGCTGTGGATCATTTTCATTGTCTCCTTTCTCTTGAATGGACAGTGCTCTTTCATAGAATACTTTAGCAATGTCGTATTGTTCTAGTTTTAGATGACAGAAACCAAGGTTATTTAGCGTAGTAGCCAGTTGTGAATCATTTTCATTGTCTCCTTTCTCTCGAATGGACAGTGCTCTCTCATAGTATACTTTAGCAATCTCGTATTGTTCTAGTTTTAGATGACAGAAACCAAGGTTATTTAGCGTAGTAGCCAGTTGTGAATCATTTTCATTGTCTCCTTTCTCTCGAATGGACAGTGCTCTCTCCAAATACGCTTTAGCCTTGTCGTATTCTTTTAGTTCATTATGGCAGGCACCGAGGTTATTTAGGGTACAAGCCAGTGGTGAATCATTTTCATTGTCTCCTCTCTCGTGAATGGACAGTGCTCTCTCCAAGTATACTTTGGCCTTGGCGTATTCTTTTAGTTCATTATAGCAGAAACCAAGGTTATTTAGGGTAGAAGCCAGCTGTGGATCATTTTCATTGCTTCCTTTTTCGCAAATGGACAGTGCTCTCTCATAGTATACTTTGGCCTTGCTGTATTCTTTTAGACCTTTATGGCAGGCACCGAGGTTATTTAGCGTAGAAGCAAGCTGTGGATCATTTTCATTGTCTCCTTTCTCTCGAATGGACAGTGCTCTCTCATAGTATACTTTAGCAATCTCGTATTGTTCTAGTTTTAGATGACAGAAACCAAGGTTATTTAGCGTAGTAGCCAGTTGTGAATCATTTTCATTGTCTCCTTTCTCTCGAATGGACAGTGCTCTCTCCAAATACGCTTTAGCCTTGTCGTATTCTTTTAGTTCATTATGGCAGGCACCGAGGTTATTTAGGGTACAAGCCAGTGGTGAATCATTTTCATTGTCTCCTCTCTCGTGAATGGACAGTGCTCTCTCATAGTATACTTTGGCCTTGCTGTATTCTTTTAGACCTTTATGGCAGGCACCGAGGTTATTTAGCGTAGAAGCAAGCTGTGGATCATTTTCATTGTCTCCTTTCTCTCGAATGGACAGTGCTCTCTCATAGTATACTTTAGCAATGTCGTATTGTTCTAGTTCTAGATGACAGAAACCAAGGTTATTTAGCGTAGTAGCCAGTTGTGAATCATTTTCATTGTCTCCTTTCTCTTGAATGGACAGTGCTCTCTCATAGTATACTTTAGCAATCTCGTATTGTTCTAGTTCTAGATGACAGAAACCAAGGTTATTTAGCGTAGTAGCCAGTTGTGAATCATTTTCATTGTCTCCTTTCTCTCGAATGGACAGTACTCTCTCCAAGTATACTTTGGCCTTGGCGTATTCTTTTAGTTCATTATAGCAGAAACCAAGGTTATTTAGGGTAGAAGCCAGCTGTGGATCATTTTCATTGCTTCCTTTTTCGCAAATGGACAGTGCTTTTTCAAAGTATCTTTTTGCTCTTTCTTCTCTTCTTAATTTACTTAACGAAACTCCAATGTTTCGTAGTGTAATGGCCTTGTATGGATGACTTTCATGATATAAACCTTCCATTATTTTAAGCGATTTTTCATAGAAAATTGTTGCTTTTGTTTGATCTTTAAACTTTGCTAAACAAATCCCGAGGTCATTAGTAGTGTCACATAGCCGTGGATGTTCATTGTCACGGAGTTTTTCCTCGATCTCAAGTGCTTTTTCACAATACGTCTTGGCTTTTTCCAATTCTCCATGACTTTGAAGACATCTAACCAGGATGATTAATATATCAGCCAAGAGGATGTCGTCATTTTCACCCTGACGTATTTCTTGGATCGCCAAGGCTCTTTGTAAATATGCTTCTGCCTTTTCGTGTTGCCCAAGATGCATGAGGCAGTCACCCAGGTTCTTTAACGTAATAGCCAGTTCCGGATGATCTCCTTCGTGCAACCTCTCTTCGATCACCAGTGCTGCCTCCAGATGTATTTGTGCTTTTCCGTAATTCTCTAGATCAATATATAAGTCACTCAGACGTTTTAATGTAGTGGTCAAGGCAACGCTTTCATCATCACTACTCAGATTTCCCTCAAAATGGCTTTGCTTATCTTTGAGCAATTTATTCATTACTGCGATACTTGAGTTGAAGTTTTGGTCGTTAGCCATTTCTAAACCACTATGATATGCACGTTGTTGGATTGTCAGACATGTTTCTAGGAAAATCCCAGAGGCCTTATAACTTCCATGCACAAGACAGATACTTCCTGCTTTGAATAAAAAATCAGCGACATTGAGAGATTTTGCTGTGAAGATGGAATGATCCAACAGACACAAGTTAAGTTTCCTTGATATAACCACAAAATGTGGCGTAAACGATCGTGTGGCGATGATTTCTGCCTTGGTTACATCGTAAAAAGTTTTTAAAGAAACGAGATCTGAAAACACTGACATCAGTTTTAAAATATCCGTTTCATCATCGTCCAACAATTTCTGCAGGCCATGGTAAACCACTTGATGTACACGAATTACTTTTGAAATTTCTACATCTTCAGATAAAATGACAAGCGAACTCAAACTCACATGAGCAGCAACAACGTCTTGGTCTTCATCAGACATACAGCTCATTACATATTGCACAACATATTTCAATGGTATTGGTTCATTAGCTATGACTGACAGGAACTGAAAAGCATGCATCATAATCTTGTCTTCACTTACTACCCTCTCAAGAGCAAGTCTGACAGCAGCTATCATTGCTGATTGATACGTCAAAGTGGTCTTTTCGTAAACCTCTTCGGTTTTCTCACGCTTTCCTTCTTGTAGTTTGAGCAAATAGTTCTCCCATTTGGTTTTACATTGGTCAGTAGAGTACAATATTCGCTGCACGTAAATTGCTGCACAAGCCAAAGCAAGCGGTTGGAAATCAAGAGCACTGGCAATGTTAAGTAAAGTGTCTCGATCACTCGTAGTACCAGAGATTTGGGAAAGTAATGCGATGGCGTCTTCTTCTTGCATCCCTACCTTGAGAGATGAATAATGATATGTATAGTAGTCAAGTGGAATGGATTGACTGTCTTGAGTGGTGACGAGGATTTGACCATCACCACTTGTCTTTTCTCCCGCTTGAGGCAAGTACTTTGAAACTGATTTCAAATCATTCACGTTGTCCACAATAATCAGCCACGATGAATAAATCTGCACTTTTGGGTTGATCAAACTTTTCATACTTTCGATTTTCTTTTCTGGACGGAGGTCTTTTGATGTCGCAATTCTTGTAACAGAGTCTTCGTCACAGTTGAGTCTGGCAGCAAAATCCACGTACGATCCCAGAAGCGTGTCGAAGGTGGATGCATTGAATGTGAATACGAACTTAAGATGGGTTGTATCTTCAGGGATTTTGTTGAAGTAGTTATTTCCAATCTGTCTGGCAATCTCACTCTTTCCACATCCGGGGTTACCAGACAAGTAGATGACCGTCGTCTCATTTTTCTTTGTGCTTCTCAACTTTTCCATCTCGTGATGTATTGTCGTGACTTCATCTGCGCGATCAGTGGTATGATGGGAAGGTTTGGGTGGTAAGACACAGAAGGAATGAAATTTGAAATAACGTTTCCTCTCATTATTTAGCTGTTGTTGAATACTACTTAGTTCCTCTGTTGGAAAGCTTTTCTGGGTTTTCACTTCATTCACTTCCGTCGTATCCAGCCTCAACGCCTTAAAAGCAGCCAAGACTTTCCGCATGGTGTCTTTAAAATCCACGTCTGTAAGCCTTCCAACAGGAATGTGAGCAAAAGGTTCATTGCGGATTTCTCTCAATTCGTCAATGTTTGTCTGTACAGTGGTATTTAGATATGGCCCGAGACAATCTGAGAAAAGAAGAGCATAAAAGAGACAAGTGCAGTCCCATTCATTAGTGTTACCGTTTGCCATGATAGTGAGAAGCATTTTATTACGTCTCTGATTTCTAGGTGATTCCATGCTGCAGAAGTCGGTTGCATTTTTGGGTACATCAAGCCATTTGCCGTGTGTAGCTTGGTAACGCGCGTTCCATTGTTGCTTGAAAACTGTTCGTAATCCCTCGGGTACATTATGAGTGAAGACGTAACATAGACGGAAGTAGTTGAGCTCCTCATCTGTGTATTCCTTGGTCGCCATCTGAATGTAGAAATATTTCAAATATCAATAGCAAGTTTATTTATTTTGCTTACAATTTTGTAGTTACAAGTTACCATGGTGAAGTTTGCTGTTTTCTTTACCAAGGAAGTAATTACAAAAGCACACGCTGGATCCAAGTACCCGCGTATCATCTAATTAAGCACGTGTATCTTTTAAGGCGATAGCTACCCTACTAGCTGAGATTCCTTTTCTTATTTCTATTTTTGTTGTTGAATCTTTTCGCATTACTGGCTTTTGTTGTTCTGAGCGATCGTTAAGAAAGAAACCTCTGCCCGGACTCGGCACTTTTCTATATGAGCATGCGTCGAGTTGTTATCCAAAAACTTGGATGATAAGGCACACGCAGCAACCATGAAATGTTATCTGGAAACAATTGTGCCAGCAATAAGAGTGGGTATGACTTTATCATCCATTATTTTCTTGAAGAAATCATTATATAAAGTTGACTGCTATTAAAACTGTTTGCCATGGTATTGAACCTTGTTGTTTGCTATTACAAAATTATTTTATTAAAATTACAAACTTCTTCAGCTGTGCTGGGTGTCTGAGCAACTCAGTGAACGCCTATACGCGCGTCTTGTTCATAATCCTTCGCTTAGCCTAGAATCTCAGAAACTAACGAAAAAAGAACATGCGTAGACATTAATTTCCGGTGCGTGATACGCAGCTCCACCCCAAATCAATCACTTTGATAATTGTCACAAGGCTGTCACAATGTGAACCTCAAGAGCTAACCTCGTCGGTCGACAATTCTCATGTCGTTCCACACGGTTAACTTCGGGAGAATATTTGCATAACGACGACATAGCGACACCTACAATGTCATTGTGTTTATGCAGATATTCTGCCGAACCTGTCCCAATTTAAAATTAGGGAATGTCCGAGAGCGTTGTTGTCGACCGATATTGAATTAATTATTTCTAGCGGAGTGAGCTCTTTAGGTACACCACACTTTAAAAAACGCTTTCTCCAAGACTTGAATAGGACGAGCTGTAGAAATTTCACTGCCATCTTAATAAAGCTCTGGTCTATTGGTGTAGGAAATTACAATGAATGCTATGGTAACGAAACTTAGTACGATGGGTGAGGATTGGGTTGTCAGTCATCTGACCACGTGACATGGCGTGATGTCACATACCACGTGACTTACGAACAAAACATTTTCGCCGATTTTTGGGAAAACTCATTACAATGAATGCTATGGTAACGAAACTTGGTCTGAAATGGGCAAAACTTGTGATGTGAGTGATCTGACCACGTGACATGGCGTGACATCACATGTCACATGGCTTAACAACCAAACATTATCGCCGATTATGGTATGTAATCATGAATTATTTATAAAACTTGTTAATCGGACTCGCTTCCACATACCTCTGGTGGCCCCATCCTACCCTACATCTGGTGGACTCGCATCTCGTTGACCCATGTTGTCAATCATCTGACCACGTGACAAGGCATGTCACATACCACTTGATTTAGAAGAACGACAGTACTGTTACAGTCATAACGAGAGTAAATTATTGTTTTATGTATGCTTACTTTATTCACTTTATTTAGAAAGATTGATGATCTTATTAAAATGAGCTTAGAAAGACGTTAACTTTTTTTGCATTGCACACATATTTAGACTGCAGAATATCGATAATATTTATTAATACCGCTATAGATTTAATAAAATTCGATAAAATGGAATATTTATTGATTTCATTAAACGCGTAATAAAATTTAAGTGTTTATAAAACGTCTCGTTATCGCACCACTAATACAAAACTGTAGGCTTGCGAAGGACCGAAAGGTTTTGTTTGAATGGTCATTGTCAAAGCCTGAATGATCGCAATTAGCATCGTAAAAACTGCTCAAGGTCTTTAAAGTGAATATTTCTTCGTTTAATGCCATGATTACATACAAAATTTCGCAAGTCACGTGATGTGACGTCAGTCATGTCACGTGTTCAGATGATTGACAACACGAATTATCCTTTCTACAAAGTTTCATTACCATAGCATTCATTGTAATGACTATTGGCGCGAGGAAGATCGGCGAAAATGTATAATTCGCAAGTCAGGTGATATGTGACGTCACGTCATGTCTCGATGTTAGATAATTGACAACACAAGTCTCACCAATGCTACCAAGTTTCGTTACCGTAGCATGCATCGTTCCGGAGTTATGGCCAAGGGGCCAGGAAATGCGTGTGGGGCCAGGAGATGAAGGCCACCAGATGTAGGTAGCACGTGCTAACCCCTTCTCAAATTTGGCGAGCTCACGTAATTATGAAAGGCGCTGTAAAGCCAGCTATAAAATTCCCGTGCGATTGAACGTTTATAAAGCCTCGTCGCGACAACTTAATTACCTATGCCAAAATCCTGACAGGAATTGGAATTGGAGTTTGGAGTTCCAGATTGAGTTATTCGATGACATTGATCAGTACCATGGTATCAACGCTGCTTTCGACACTGTCGTTCAAAACAGGTTGCAGCTTATTTCCACTTTTCCTTTAGATTCTTATAGAGACTAAATAATAGTAAACCGACCGTCCCAACCACCAACAACCGTCCTCGACTGTGTTGGGAAAGTCCGTACTCTTAGTTACCCAGCCACACACACACAAAAGCTTTAGGTCCGCTCATCCATCTCCTTTTTTTTTTTTTGCACGTGCACAATTTTGCATAGTTTTTATTCAGAAAACATTGCAGCCTATAGGCTGAATTGCGTTTATGTTACATAGAAATATAATGAATAAAATACGAATAACTTAATAAAGTATAAGGCTATTGATGACTATAAATTCGATTTAAAATAGGAATTTAAAATTATAAGAAAGATATGTGTATTTTAAAATATATGTTTACTAAATTACATTAAGTATAAATAGCATGCGTTAAAATTTATAAAGCTTAACCGAGTCATTTTTGTTGAAGTCTTAGGATTGGTAAATGATCGTGTTCTTCGTAAATTATACGAGCAAGCAAATTCTTTTGGTAAAATCTTGTTTAGTTTGTGGGCAGGTATACATGCGTCATTGAATAACTTAGAAGTAAGTTCCTCTCGCCTCTTATACAAGGACTTTAAGCCTGTTTCTCTCAAAGCTTGATCGTAGCTTACATATGGATAGATAATACGTAGAGCTCGTTTCTGGCAAAATTTCAAATCTTTAGATAAGTATTGTGGCAGGCTATTATGAAATAATGGACATGTGTAATCCATCACTGATCTTATACATGTGATATAGTAAAGTAGAAATGATGCGTTCGGTGTGTATATAATGAATCAGAGAAATAAGAGAAAAATATCATATGCCCTTGGCAGGATTTGAACCCACGTCTTCGGTATTCTAGTCCGATGTGTTAACCACTACACTACAAGGACCAACCACGCTGGTAACGCAGCCAGAATATGAAATGTAGGGTATTCGTGAGGATCCCAGAGCGATATTTTTTCTCTATAGGTAAGTTGAACACCGTAAATGTACGCAGATATAGACATAGTAAAGTAGAAATGATGCGTTCGGTGTGTATATAATGAATCAGAGAAATAAGAGAAAAATATCATATGCCCTTGGCAGGATTTGAACCCACGTCTTCGGTATTCTAGTCCGATGTGTTAACCACTACACTACAAGGACCAACCACGCTGGTAACGCAGCCAGAATATGAAATGTAGGGTATTCGTGAGGATCCCAGAGCGATATTTTTTCTCTATAGGTAAGTTGAACACCGTAAATGTACGCAGATATAGACATAGTAAAGTAGAAATGATGCGTTCGGTGTGTATATAATGAATCAGAGAAATAAGAGAAAAATATCATATGCCCTTGGCAGGATTTGAACCCACGTCTTCGGTATTCTAGTCCGATGTGTTAACCACTACACTACAAGGACCAACCACGCTGGTAACGCAGCCAGAATATGAAATGTAGGGTATTCGTGAGGATCCCAGAGCGATATTTTTTCTCTATAGGTAAGTTGAACACCGTAAATGTACGCAGATATAGACATAGTAAAGTAGAAATGATGCGTTCGGTGTGTATATAATGAATCAGAGAAATAAGAGAAAAATATCATATGCCCTTGGCAGGATTTGAACCCACGTCTTCGGTATTCTAGTCCGATGTGTTAATCTGCGTACATTTACGGTGTTCAACTTACCTATAGAGAAAAAATATCGCTCTGGGATCCTCACGAATACCCTACATTTCATATTCTGGCTGCGTTACCAGCGTGGTTGGTCCTTGTAGTGTAGTGGTTAACACATCGGACTAGAATACCGAAGACGTGGGTTCAAATCCTGCCAAGGGCATATGATATTTTTCTCTTATTTCTCTGATTCATTATATACACACCGAACGCATCATTTCTACTTTACTATGTCTATATCTGCGTACATTTACGGTGTTCAACTTACCTATAGAGAAAAAATATCGCTCTGGGATCCTCACGAATACCCTACATTTCATATTCTGGCTGCGTTACCAGCGTGGTTGGTCCTTGTAGTGTAGTGGTTAACACATCGGACTAGAATACCGAAGACGTGGGTTCAAATCCTGCCAAGGGCATATGATATTTTTCTCTTATTTCTCTGATTCATTATATACACACCGAACGCATCATTTCTACTTTACTATGTCTATATCTGCGTACATTTACGGTGTTCAACTTACCTATAGAGAAAAAATATCGCTCTGGGATCCTCACGAATACCCTACATTTCATATTCTGGCTGCGTTACCAGCGTGGTTGGTCCTTGTAGTGTAGTGGTTAACACATCGGACTAGAATACCGAAGACGTGGGTTCAAATCCTGCCAAGGGCATATGATATTTTTCTCTTATTTCTCTGATTCATTATATACACACCGAACGCATCATTTCTACTTTACTATGTCTATATCTGCGTACATTTACGGTGTTCAACTTACCTATAGAGAAAAAATATCGCTCTGGGATCCTCACGAATACCCTACATTTCATATTCTGGCTGCGTTACCAGCGTGGTTGGTCCTTGTAGTGTAGTGGTTGTAATAATATATACTTGTCACGCAACATTAGGTTCTATTACATAACAAATGTAATATGACTCTCTCTCTACACACATTGTATCAAGTTAAGCACCAGAATAAGTATACCCAATTATTCGTCATTAAAGCAAGCAATCATAATCAAAGCCTCCACTAAATATCATGACATGGTGTCAGAAGTGGGATACTAACCACACAAGACACTGGAAGGTCAGTAATATTAAGAAATAAGCGTTTTTTGGCAAGAAACACATCAAGCATGGCGACAGGGTTCACGCCCCCTGTTATGAACTGGCAAGCTGGAGCCGATATCACCGACGAATTTGCTAGATTTAAACAATATTGCCAATTAATATTCACCGGCCCGTTCTCAAAGAAATCAGATGTAGAAAAATCTTCATATATATTACTTTGGATAGGCCGTCAAGGCGTAGATATATACAACAGTTTCACGTGGGCCGACGACGATGACAAAACAAAGCCCGACCTTATTTGGTCCAAATTCGAAAAGCATCTTGCACCTAAAACTAACTTTAGATTAGCAAGGTATCAGCTTCAACATTTAAAACAAAATACCGATGAGAGCACTGATGATTTTATAACTAAGTGCAGGAATCATGCAAATAAATGCAAGTTTAGAGATCAACAGGAGTTAGAAGAACGCCTAATTGAACAATTGATTATAGGCACTAAGCATGTTAAAGCTCAAGAGCGCATACTTGAGCACGGAAACGACTTAACGCTTGACAAAGCAATCGAATACGCCAGAACATACGAAGCAACAATGGCGCATATAGCACAGCTATCCAACAAACCGCTTGACAACCAAAGCGTGCACGCAATAGGAAAATCCGGAACCGGAAACATGAGAAAATGTGGAAACTGCGGAAACACTCACGAATACCGGAAATGTCCCGCGTATGGTTCTACATGCAATTACTGCTCCAGAGCTAACCACTGGAGTAAAATGTGTCGCCAAAAGAACAAGCCCACACAACAGCTCACAAACCAACATACGACACAAGACAAAAAACCATCCCATCAAGACAGCACACAAGAAGCACGTCACAAAAACAAGCGCGTCCATGAGATGGTGAACACTAATGATTTACATGAACAGTTTGACTCATTGAATTTTGAATCGATAAGTGTCGATAACGTCACTACTAAACCCAGAGATGAAGTTTACGCAACACTAGGCGTTCGATTGGCCAGCATGCGAAACGCACAAGCTGCAAACTTAAAGGCCAAGGTAGACACAGGAGCTCAAGCCAATATCCTACCAATCCGACTTTTCAAGCAGATGTTTCCGGAGAAAATTGGTCCAGACGGAAACCCTCTACCTAATGCCCTAAAGCCATCAGCAACAAAGCTCTCAGCATACGGCGGATCAGAAATCGGTCAACTAGGCATATACGATATAGAATGCATACACAACAAATTACAAACCAAAGCACCATTCTACATCACCAACGCGCCAGGCCGTGCAATCATAGGCCTGCCAACAGCACTAGATTTAAGGCTAATTACACTGAACTGTTCTGTGGAAACACAGGATGATGCCAAGCAACCACACGGCCAAAGCCAAACAAACCACGCTACAAGCCATAAGATAGAAAGTAAAGCACAGCTATTATCCAAATACCCCACCTGCTTCGACGGCATCGGAAAATTCCAAGGCGAATACCATATCACGCTGAACCCCAACATAGCCCCTGTGATTCACCCACCAAGAAGAGTACCGATCAGCCTTAAGGATGATATCAAGCTAGAGCTAGACGAGATGATGGAACAAGGAATAATCACAAAGGTCCGTGAAGGTGAACCCACCGCATGGGTCAACAGCCTAGTCTATAGACGCAAACCCAACGGTAGAATAAGAATATGTCTGGATCCTAAAGATCTTAATTCCGCCATTCAACGGGACCACCACGTTACGCCAACACTAGAAGAAATTCTCCCCAAACTAAGCGGAGCCAAGCATTTTTCAATCCTAGATGTCAAAAGCGGATACTGGAACGTCGTCCTCGACAAAGAATCAAGTTACCTTACAACTTTCAACTCCCCGTTTGGCAGGTACCGGTTTCTGAGAATGCCATTCGGCCTCCGTATGTCACAAGATGTATTCCAATCCAAAATCGACCAGACCTTCGAAGGCTGTAAAGGAGTCATTGGAATAGTTGACGACATAGTTGTCTATGGCCAAACAGGAGAAGAACACGATCAACACTTGCACAGCATGATCCAAAGATGTGAGAAGACTGGGTTAAAGCTCAATCCAGACAAATGTCACATAAAGCAAGATAAGATCAAATTCTATGGCATCATTTGTAGCGAAGCTGGAATACAGCCCGACCCTGCAAAGGTGTCCGCCCTGAAGCAGATGAAACAGCCAGGAGATCGCCGAGATCTTCAAACCTTCCTAGGACTGGCAACCTACATGAGTTCTTTCATACCCAACTTAAGCACACTTACAGCACCTTTAAGAAGTCTACTCAAAGATAACCAAGTCTTCACTTGGAACGCCAACTACCAAGCAGCATTTGAGCAAATAAAGAAGTCAATCACTGATACAACCACCCTAACATATTTCGACGATAGAAAGGAAGTAACCCTACAAGTTGATGCCTCGATCAAGGGTCTTGGAGCATCCTTACTCCAAGATGGCAAACCAGTCGCTTTTGCAAGCAAGTCGCTAACTGAAACCGAAGCAAGATACGCTAACATCGAAAGGGAACTTCTAGCAGTAGTATACGGTTGTGAGAGATTTCATACTTATCTATTCGGACGACCATTCACAGTGCTTACTGACCACAAACCTCTAGAAAGTATTCATCTCAAGCATCTGATATCGGCACCACCCAGATTACAGAGAATGCTACTAAGATTGCAGCCATACGACCTGAAAATCAAGTACATACCCGGAAAAGACATGTTGATAGCAGATGCACTCTCACGTCTATCACCAGAAGATCACCATCCCATTGGAAACATGGAAGTCCAAGTACATGAGGTGTACCCTCAATTTAGCAAGACCATGATTGAGAAGATTCGTGAAAACACCAGCGCAGACCAAGAATTAGCCACCCTCAAGCAAGTCATCTACGAAGGCTGGCCATCAACCATCAAAGAAGTCTCAAAGAGCATAAAGCCATACTGGTCATTCAGAGACGAATTAGGAATAGATGACGGAATACTAACAAAAGGTGAAAGAATCATCATTCCCGTGACGCTTCAGAATGACATTCTACAAAAGCTTCACGCAGCACACCAAGGAGCTGAAAAGACAAAGCTCAGAGCCAGAACTTCTGTGTACTGGAAGAACCTTAATAACGAGATTGATAAGATTACCCAATCATGCTCCATCTGCCAACAACATCAGGCATCTAATGCCAGACAACCGTTGTTGCCAACTGAGATACCTCCTCGGCCGTGGCACACCATAGGAACTGATCTGTTCCACTTACACGACTCTGAATACCTTCTGATCTCTGACTTTTACTCCAAATACCCATTCGTCAGGAAGATACCCAAAGGGCAGAGTAATAGCAGAACTGTCATTAATGCGATGAAGCAAATCTTCAGCGAGCAGGGAATCCCAAAGATAGTCCGTTCTGATAACGGCCCTCAGTACGACAGTATAGCATTCCAAGAATTTGCCAACGAATATGGTTTCCACCACGTAACCAGTTCTCCACACTACCCACAAGGAAACGGATTCATAGAAAATCAAGTAAAAACAGTCAAAGGTGTTCTCATGAAGACCCTCGAGAAACGACAGGATCCCAGTATGGCACTGCTTTGTCTACGCACCACACCCATTGACAATAAACTTCCATCGCCGTCTGAGTTACTTTTCGGAAGAAAGATACAAGATAACCTACCCCGCACCATCAACAGGAGTGCCAACAGTGATCAAATCACCGACCGGTTAAAGGAGAAGCAAGAAATTCAAAGGTTCTACCACGACCGTAATGTCAGACCTCTGCCCGAGCTAGCAAGAGGTACCAACATCACCATTCAGAATCCCTCGACAAAGAAGTGGGAGCCTGCAGTCGTCAAGGAAAAGCTTGAAGCACCACGCTCATACTTAGTGACGTCACAAAACGGAAGTGAGCTTAGACGCAACAGATGTCACATCAGAGAAGCACCCCCAGGGGCAGAACAACCTACCAGTGAATATCAAGAACTAACAGAGACCAGAGGCAGTGCAGAACCTCTGCAAAACAACGGAAGCCACGCACCTGGGACCACAGTTACCCGAAGTGGAAGAATCGTAAGACCGCCCAACAGATACGTTTAAAGACATTAAAAAATAAATTTAAAAAAAATAAGACGCTTGCAAGCATGAGCAAGTAATATTACTGTTATTACATATGATATTTTCTATTAAGATAATTTTAAGCATTTCATAAATTTAATTTTTGGTTTTAATGGAAAGGGGGATGTAATAATATATACTTGTCACGCAACATTAGGTTCTATTACATAACAAATGTAATATGACTCTCTCTCTACACACATTGTATCAAGTTAAGCACCAGAATAAGTATACCCAATTATTCGTCATTAAAGCAAGCAATCATAATCAAAGCCTCCACTAAATATCATGACAGTGGTTAACACATCGGACTAGAATACCGAAGACGTGGGTTCAAATCCTGCCAAGGGCATATGATATTTTTCTCTTATTTCTCTTATACATGTGATATAAAAGGTTGTAAGATCTTTGGGTTTAACTTGAGCTCGTTTCAGTTGGCTTAGAAAGTATAAACGTTTCTTAACTTTCTTAACAGCATTATACACGTGGTCATTCCAGAAGGAACAAAATTGAGCTTAGAATTTTGAGATTGGGAGTTAGTAGAAACCGTAATAAGATTGTCAATATTGCGACTTGTGTGACTTGTTCTTGTAGCGGTCGGGACATGGTTCACTGCTCCAAAAGAGATGACATTGATTCGGTGTTGGCGTGAATCTCGGTCTTTTACTTGCTTTCCTGCCCTTGTTCCGCGGTATCTTGGCCATTTTTCGTCCTTAAATAGACTTCTAATCGGTAAAGAGTTGATTTCCACCATTCAAAAGACAAATTGTGAAGGTTTTGAGATGAAAATTTCAGGATTTTCAAGAGCTGTGAAAAGTGCCGTCGCACCGAGGCGCATTCAAAACCTTATACCTCGCCCTAGCGTTTGAACCTTTATATATATATTTACATACATACATACATATATATAGCGCTTTGCAAAAATTCTGTAAATAAAATGAATATCGATATATCTGGTGTGTTATTGGTAATTTTCAATTTTAAAAAACCTTTTAATAGAGGTTAAATACAATGTTTTCGGTGAAATATAATCATAGTGTACATTGTAAACATTAATACTAGATATTTGGCTAACTTTTGGTTGAAAATCATTTTTTCTAAAAATCTCGAAATCAGTTTATATATGGATATATAGATATACTTGACTTTTACAAAAATTTTGCAAAGCGCTGTATATATATATCATTGTAATTATTAATTCAATTTTTTTTCTTTATTGTTTTCTTGTAGTGTTGTGTGTGAAGAATAAAAAGTCTAAGTTTTAAGTGTTTTATAGGGATGTAGATAACAAACAGGAGAAGAGGAAAATTCCTGGCTGTCTACTGAATTTTCCCATTTGAAAATCTACATGTAAAATAAATTAAGCTAAACTTCATTAAAAGAAAACTGTTATTTTTCCTATTATCAGTTTTTCTTTTTATATACAATTACATATATGTTCATACATATTCTTTTTTTAATTCGTTTCGCTCGTTTGTCTAATGTACCTCTCACTCTCTTTTTTTTTTGTTTTTGTTTGTTTGTTGTTTTTTTTTTTGTTCCATATTGCTAATTGTTTTTTAATTTTGCCATGAATTTTTAAATTTCTATAAGCATCCTAATAAATTTATTAGATGAGGTGGTAAGCCGTGTGAGATGGGCTCGGATATCATATAAAAACATACAAGGAGTTGCCTTATTATGTTTTTTTTCATTTTTTATAGTCTATCCTTATATATAACTAGCTTATAAATTACTTTTTCTTTATACTGTCTATTTTTTGGGGGGCATGTCTGCAAAGTAGCCTTAAACTAAGCACACTGATTGACCATGTTAAATAAAGGTCATTATTATCATTATTATTATTATTATTATCATTATTATTATCATTATTATCATTATTATTATCATTATTATTATTATTATCATTATTATTATCATTATTATTATTATTATTATTATTATTCCTATTTACTGAAAATGATATGGAATCACTTTGAATGAGTTTATTACCAAAATTAAGTAAACAGCATTTCTAAGAGGTTAGATTTTTAAAATTACTTTGAGTCCTGCCACCAAACCCTCCTAGCTAGTTGGATTTACCTTGTGGAACAATAAACATGCTTTTGGCCCATTACCCACCTATTATTGAAGTAATAATTTTCATCTGTAAAATTTTTTAGTTACATCCCTGCACACATCTTTTTTTTTTGCAGGGGGTGGGTTGTTTGTAGTTCCTGCAGGGAAACTTGGAGTGTTTTTTTCCACCTCACTTTATATTGGGCCAGCAGAAAAACAGAAAAAGAGCTCCTTCAAAGCCAGATTTATCCCCCCCCCCCCCTCCTTTATGTTATGACCAGTCTCTTAACATTTACCCAACTTACCAGAACGTGCTCTAAAAAAACTTTTTTGCAAGGTAGTTTTTATCTCTTATAGATAGATGTCTAACTCATTGACTTTAAAATTGCGAATAAGCACTCCTACTGAATTGCAACTTTGTCTAGAGTCATTTTGAAATCAGGCAGTTTTACAATCCAGTTTTCCCTGTGTGGAGGGATTTTAAGACTGTTCTAGCGAATTAGTAACACAGTTTTTTAGAATGGTCCTATACTAATTCTATGACTTGTAATCCCACTAAATGTAAGGAACAGTACACTTTAATTGGTGAAAAAGGGCAATGTAAAGAACTTTGATAAATTGCTAGAATACCTCAGGTAAAGGAACTTGTTCTGTTTGGTGTCACCTTCCAGACAGACACTAGATTTACTAGTTATATGAAGAGCAAACTAATATAAGCAAACAAGTGCCTACATGTACTTAGAATACTTAGAGAAGAAGGGTACAATCAAACAGAAATTGATGATTTATTCGATACCATTGTATTACCTAATATTTTATATGGGCTCGCAGTGTATGGGGCCGCTGAAACTGAACCTAAACAGCGATTCAGAGTTTTTTTTGGAAAGATGCAAGAAATATAGGTACATCTCAAATAGTATTATAGACATTCATAAACTCCTTCAAATACAATGTGTAGTTCCAAAAATTATCCATACCCTCCCTCACAGAGGAATTTTTTAAAGACACCCCACTACCCCCAGAAATTCCAATTTCCCCACCCCCCACTCCCCACTCATGGGAAATTCCAAATTCCTCTGTGGGGTGGGTATGGATGATTTCTGGAACTACACAAATTAGGTTACATTGTAAACAAGCCCTGTGAGCAGGGTAAACTGGGATACCTGGAAGCTCTAAGAATCTAAAGGATAAGTAAAAATAAGTTGCAAAATTTCAAACGACAGTGTTGAAATTTTTTGAGGCAGAGCGTTTATGCCACACTCATCAAAGTCATCGAATAACTCAACTCAATCTTGAACTCCAATTCCAGTTCCGTTCCAGATTTTGGCATACGAACTAGTTAGGTTGTCGCATGTACATTCGCAAGGGAATTGGATGGCTCGCTTTAAAATCAAAATAATGCTTCATTTAAAACGTAAATACAGGCTAATATTTGATCAAGACTTCTCTCATAATTGCTTTACATTTTATAATCTTATAATTTATCGATATTTTTAATGAATCGCCATTTCTTGAAGTGAAATTAAAGGAGATCATATACGCTTCGAACGACAAAGATCAAACCATGGAATGTGCGTAGAAAATTATTTATCTTGCTCCTTTAATCAAATAGAATCTTAAAATAAATATTGCTATGTACTTCATGTTCCTTCGTGAGTAGACTTTGAAGCCAACAGTTAATATAACTACATAAATATAGGCTACAAGTGTCAAGTTCAAGAGAATATAACGAGTCGTGCTGAATGAATTTCTTTACCATCGCTTATCGTAATTCTGACTCTTGAAACCCTGCTCTCCTTATCGATCTTCGCTTATTCGTACAGAAATACTGCTCGAGTAGAAGAATCATGAATAGTTAACCAAAACAAGCTATTGCCCATGAGGTTCTTTGAAAATTCTTAGATATAATCGCCTCCCTATCTTCTCGGCTTGAAATCACACGACAATGTAGGGATGATGTAATGCCACAGGAACCCCAAAAACTCAAACTCAACCCGAAACATAAAATCGTGCCCCCGAGCACGAAGTAATAATCGATGGGTTAAATTTTGTGGTTGCTATATACGTAGCCGGCAGTCGGTGTATAAAATATAAAAGAAATATTCAAAAAATCGTGAAGAAATTTACCTACCTTTTAATAACAATAACACTGTAGTTTTCTTTTTCTCTCGTGTTTTGTTTGCCCCCAGCTGAGTGGACTGGTCAATCCCATCATCCAGCATGATCAGAGTATTAGCAAAGTGAAAGTGAAAGAAAAAATATGAGGCCTTCTTTTCGTAAACCCTTTGAAAGAATAAAGCGAAAAGAGGAAAATAATATTACTAGTTATCCAGTGTGTGAAGTTACAAAGTTTGACTGGCAAGCGATGAGGGGAAGAGCGACAAACTCCAGATACATTTATTGTTTAATGGCGATTTTGGGGTCGAAGCTTACAGCCTTTGAGCATTTCTCATAAAGAAAAAGAATTTCAAATGTGCGTTTCGCAAACAAAAACCAAAAAAAAACAAGATCAAACAATTAAAGACAGCGGATTTCTGAGTTTCTACGCTCTAGCCGACTCTAGATGGAATATTTTGTACGATTTCTTGATGATAATCATAGTAGGTATGAACATTTTCCACAATAACTCATCGTCATATAAATGGATCGCTTGCTCTGCAACAATTTGCACTTAATACAGACTTTTGTAAATTGACAATAGCCAACAATAAATGAAAATGTTACCTTTTAGTTCACATATTTGCCTTCATCTTCTAGCAGACTGAGGAGACCTTTTCATCGCCGAAGAAAACTTATTCATTTAGTCCTAGCAACCAGACTCTGACTAATCAACAGGAAATAGAAGTGCTTCGTTGCATATTTGGCCACAGGCAGCCCAAGCTCTGTACTTCTTTACTTAATGTATGGGGATTTTTTGGATAGTATTTTATATAGATATATAAGAATAAAATGCATTAACCTTAGTTTGATATCTATATGCTTTTGGGTTTTATGCCCTGTGCCTTTTTGTTCATTTTATCCCATTCTCTAATTTCACATCCCCATAATACTTTGCGTCTTTGGGGGGGGGGGGGGGGGGGGGGGGGGGGAGGGGGTTACCAGAGGGTAAAAACGTAAAAACCCACTCATGCCACTTACTTGTTGTGAAATTGTTTTTCACTGCCGCCAGTCAAGAGCATAAAAGGGTACCGAGTAACTTTTTTTAATAACGAAAACATTTTTTCAGGGCGTGCAGTTTGTTACTACAGAGTTCGTAGAATATCGAAAACCGTAGTAATGCAAGCATTCCGCGTGTTTGTTTTGACTGTCTCCGCCCCCTAACAACATGCAGTTGTTTGACATTCAACTTAACAACGATACGTTCAAACATCCAAAACAAACACGCAATGGTTTTAGGGTGGGTTTTGAACGATCGTTTTTGATCACTAACACAAAATGGTAAGCCTGTGTACACGCTGTGTCAGTCAAACAATTTTAATGTTTCGAAAACTGCTTGAACCCCAATATTCACGCAATCATGCAGGGTTTGATTTTGTTCAAACAAAACATGACTGAGCTCGAAATACAACTTAGAAAACTGAAAAATCGGTTCGAATGCAATAGCAGTGTATGTTCTTTCAATCTGCATAGTTTCCGCTAGGTTTTTGCTTCCAAAAGTCCATTTGTAGTACCAAACCCCGTGGGGGAGGTGAAGGTGCGAGTAATGGCGTACAATTAGCTTGCGGGTTGATATTTTTAAAGCTTGTAAGACCATTACTTGTTAAAGAAAAAAGCAAAACAAATTACGCCATTGAAACCTATTTCACTTGCTCTTTTAGCGGAATATGGTACTTTTAGCCTTAAATTCCAAAATTAAAGAAATTCTAGATCTGGAATAAGTCCTTGGAATGGACTTTTTATTGGTAGAGCGTGGGATCGACAAACAATTTTCTTTCGTATTTAGACTCCATCCATGTAATAACACTTTAGCTTGTCGTAGGATGGCAGGTTGGTTCGTGTTATTGCATAGATTGGGCTGGATTTTGAAAAATAAATATAACTGCCGACCATATAGTGTCGTATGGTGTTCATATAGGAGTGTCTATATTACTGGTATACGGTGAAGGATCTCAATATGCACTTCAGTTTTGGCAGATCTTGAAGATCATACAACGAAAGGTTGCAAGATGGCACAGGAAACTGTAAAGGGCACTATTTTGTCTGATAGTTTCCTACCAAAGTCTCTATTAAAAATACTCTTTCCTTTTCTTGCAATACGGCATGCCTCGGCTCATTTTCTTTAGCGCTAACGGTCCATCTGGGCAATCCCATTGCTGTTTCATATACCTGCTTGTAAAAGCAACCTTTAAAAGAAAACTCAGAGGCGTGAAGATAAAATGATAACTGTGCGCGACAGGTTACCAGGCCCAGATGTTTTGTCCGAGAGACACTGGGCACTATTGAGATAGAACGGAGATAGTTAACACAGCACGTGAACTTTAGTTGTGAACTTTAGTTTTCAAGAGGAATATTGGATACTGTTATTGAGTTTGTTCTTTTGGATTGGATAGGGACACATTCGTGAGCCGCATCGACACACAACACATCGACACATTTCAACATCACAACAGCGCGTCACACATATGAGAATTTCTATCTTATGGCATAACAACGATACCAGAGATAATGAAACTTTATTTAATCGAGAGTAAAGAAATAGATGTATATATGTGAGTGCGAGTTTCATGAAGTTCCTAACTAAGTTGAGATCAATGGAAGGAAAGAATATCTACTACAATAATAGAGCAGCGTACTTGTTCAGATCGTCCTCGTTTTGCAAGCTTAGTACGCAAATATAACAAGTGATTAACAAACCTATTTTTCTCTTGACCAATAGATCAGTGCCAAGGAAATGTGCATGGACCAGTCAAGTACCATTGACCAAACACGCGAACCAAACGAGATGAGAGCCATCAAAACAATCAGTTTAATAGTGGTAGCATTCTTTCTGTGTTACATCCCCTTTACTATGTGGAAATTGAATGGGCAGAACTGTGGTGGAATAATGATAGATGTGTTGATCATCACAGTGAATGAGCGATCTAAGCGAACGCTGTAAAGAAAGACTTGAAAAAGTGATTTCAAGCTTCAACGGGAATCGAACCCATGACCTCCGCGATGCCGGTGCGATGCTCTGCCAACTGAGCTATGAAGCCAATCATGTTGACGAGCGGTCATTTTTGTTGGGTTCTTTACTGTGTTAATCATCTTGGCGAAAATCGGTGTAATTCATTCGTCTTCTACGGAGGCCTCGTGGATTGATTTTGCAGCCTACTCTTGTCTGTTTATTCCTGGTCTACTTAATCCGTTCATCTATGCTATTCGAACAAGGCGTTTCCGCAAAGCTGTGAAGTGCTTCTTTAAAGATCCATTCGGCAGAAGTGAAATATCTCGGTGAGCGCAGATCCAGTACCGGTGCATGCTCTCTTTCAGTATTCTCGCGCATTTGTTTGTTTTGATGGTAGATATGTCTAGGCAGTCCGTACTCAGAAAAAGTGAAAGTTTACCAGCCAATCAGAAGGCCACGTTGCATAGACAGCTACTTACAAAGACCAATCAGAAAGAAGCTTCCATGATCCTCAAGAAACCTGCTCTTTAACTTGGTTCGTTATGCAGTAGAACGGTTATCCACAAGGCTCCTACGTCACCAACGTTCTTTGGGTTGTAACGCGGTGTTACCCTCTTTAGGAGTGACAAATTAAAAATGACGCCAAGACAATTACTCCGAAGAATATCTATTACCATCGAGAAAACATATAAAGTGAAAATCTTAAAATAGAATTATTTATTTGTCTAGTGCTTGATAGTTTTTGCCTAAAATGAATGCAAAAAATGTACTAGGAGTAAAACTCCAGTGTCATTTTTTTTAAATTAACTTTTTTCTTTCTGAGAAAGTGTTTACAAATAAATTCTGTATAGTTTTACTGTGTTGCTGATCGACTCAATTCAAAACGACCACTTATTTATTTCATCAAAAACATCAATAACTCACCACACAGACCCTAAAAGTTTAAATGTCTAACATTGCTTTTCTAGATGCCCAGCCTTTCCAGCAATCACATCATATATTTCAATGTCATACACTATCTACTTTATCAGTAATTTTGGAAGCTCAACCAAATAAATCCTCCATGCATGTTGAAACCAGGTCCTCCAGATCCTCCAGGTATCCCAGTGTACCCTGCCAACAGGGTCAACAAGACCATGCCGCTGAGAAAGCTCTCACGCAAGGAAATTAACTTTAATAATAAACCGTGGATAACAAAAGGATTACAAATCTCCATCAGAGAAAAATGTAAATTGTATAAACAATAATTGAAAAATAGAAATGCAAATATATCACATAAACATAAAACTTGTTGAAAATTGCAAAACAAAATCAAGAATATTTCAAAGCAAGCTTAAGCAATAATATTGCCCTATTTCACTATGACGCCACATTAAAACAATCTATTGTTTAAACGCAAAGGATCATGATCGTCGGAGGAAGTCAAATCAATGCAAATTCACCCAAAATTGTTCTAAAACCTGTATCAATCCATGAAGAGAAGTATCAAACACGGAAAACGCGATTTGATTTATAAAATAACAAACGCGCGTAAAAGATCGAAAAAAAGCAAGTAAATTCTCCCTACCTGCCGTCTTATTCAAACCGACCAATGAGCGCGCGCGATAGATTAAAATCTGACAGTTGCAATACTCGCGCGCGCTAAAATGACGGTTTTCGACCAATCATAGCGCGCGTAATATCCCAATTATTTTATAAATAAAGATAATTATTTCAACTATAGACCCATTTCATTACTCTCAGTTTTCAATAAAATCCTTGAGAAAGTGATGTATCAATGTATCAGATATCTATGATAACCAATTTGGTTTCAGATCCAAACATTCAACTAGCCATGCTCTAATACTTTTAACTGAAAAAATTCGAACATCTATCGACAAAGGTCTTAAATCATGTGGAATATTTATAGATTTATGCAAAGCATTTGATACAGTAAACTATAAAATACTATTGGACAAGCTAGCTTACTATGGTATAAGAGGGATAACTCATGAATGGTTCACTTCATACTTAGCAAATAGATAACAATTTGTTTGCATCAATGGTGTCAACTCAAACTATAGAAACATTTCATGTGGGGTACCCCATGGCTCAGTCCCTGGGCCACTGCTATTTTTAATATACATGAATGACTTATAAGAATGTTCTCAACTATTTGACTTCCATCTCTTCGCTGATGATACCAAATGGTTCTTGAATAAAAAAAATTACTAGACCTAGAAAATTTAATCAACCAAGAACTATTACACATTGGTAATTGGTTATTAGCTAATAAGTTATCTCTTAGTATCGCGATTCACTAAATAGTTTCTTATATTTTTGAGATGACAATATTTTGTGGTATTGACGTCTCAAATCAAGTGTTTTGATTGGCTATTACGCGCGTGTTTTGACAGCTCATTGTTCTTGTCAGCCAATACGAAACAAGATGGCGCTGAGTAAAAATTATTTTATATTCAAGCAAAGCTGAAATCAAATTCGTTTACATTTTGAACGTTCTTCATCAAACTCATGAAAATTCAAGTTTATCACTGGAAAAAAAGGAGGGAAGCTAACATAAGGTAAGTTTTTCTCGATAAATAAATGTTCGTTTCAAAATATTTATCTTTAAAAGCAGCAATGTTGTTGTGCTTTCAAAAGCGAGTGAATTTCAAAAACGGTTTACAATCGTTTACAATAATTTGGTACTGAGCAAATGAGCTTCAAATATTCATAGTTTTAAACCTTTAACTTACATCCATAAAATTACTCTTTTTACAATGATTTACAAAGTCATTCTTTGTTAACAGTTATCTGAATTCAGTTGTTTAACGTTGAATTATTCAACAGGTTGGCAGGGAGCACGTGCTCGTCCTTCTCGTCTCTAAGATGACTGCAAGTTTCTACTACTGTGGAGGAACTCTTAGAGCTGTGAATACTGCCAGAGGAATTATATGCCAGCAATTCACACATAATTTTCTTGCTACGTTTTTGAAAGAAAAAAAAATTCTGCTCAAAACGACTGCATTGAAAAAGTGCTTGCGTGATCGATTATTGTCATAGAAACAGGAATTTTCACGTTGGGAGAATTTATTGCTTCATCATGAAAACTGAACATTTTCATGCAAAAAAAAAAACAAAAAACTACAGGAATCGCGATACAAAACTAATTACGATTTTGAGACGGCAATACCACAAAATATTGACGGCGTTGGTAGAAAATATATTCTCGTATTGGGCTCCGTCGCTACGCGACTCCGCCACAATACGGAATATATTTTCTCCCAACTAGCCGTCAATATTTTGTGGTATTGCCGTCTCAAAATCGTAATTAGTTTATAATATTGATAAAACTAGTTATGTGTTATTTCACCCACCACAATGACAGATAACGGCTGCTCAGATGGGTTAGCTTGCAATACTGAGATGCTATTACCTGAATCTTGGCTATAAACATTAATGTTTTAAAGCATAACTTGATATATATATACAGTCGAACCTCTGTTAAGCGGCACTCTATTAAGCGGTCACCCCCTATTCAACGGTCACTTACTAAAGTCCCGAATTTTCTCTCTTATGTATACTGTAAACTTGACCCCTATTAAGCGGTCACCTCTATTAAGCGGACGCGGTCACCATATCAACGTACCAATTTGTAAACTTGCATTGTATTTCACCTTTATAAAGCGGTCACTACTGATTACACATTGATGTATTATGACACCAAATACATAAAACATGTCAACGTTCTTTTAACAGTTGTTTAGGTAACATAACATCAATAACAGATGTTCGTATTTTACGTCACTGTATATAAAGCAAATCCGCAGCACTAGCCAGTTTGTTTCGGACAGTTAATCGAAAATTCTTCTTTCACCAACTTTCGTTGCAGCCATTTAGACGAAAAACTGTCCCCTTCAAATATATATTCGCAAGGAATTTCAAGGCCAAAGCCACCACCTCTGTTTACTCGCTTGCCCTTGATTATGACTTTTCCACAGTTCGTAGGCCTCTTTAGGAACTTGCTCACCCATATAGCCATTAGTCTCGGAATATGACCAATAACTTCGGATTTGTTAGTCAGATTGTTTGGATGGAGACTCGTAGTTTGCGGCGAAGGCTGCAGTTCCATTTTGCTGGATTTTTCTCTTACGACGCCTACAGCATTTGAATCTTTGACATTGTTCGGCTCGCGCATGAGTCTATAAACGTCTTCCAGTGTTGGTTCCCACTCAGTTTGATATTCATGATATCCCCGAATAAAAGAATTCACCTTAGTAATTTCTAGAGTCATTTCAGCAAGGTTGATTTCGGACGTAGTTAAATACAGCAGATTCGGGTTGAGTATTTACGCGCTGTTGTAATCAGTGGTTGAAAGAACACGTTGCGAAGCAAAATGCAAGCCCGTGCTAGACTGAGTTGACAGCCTTATCGCGCTCGGAATCAGTGTAATTAGCTAATCGCTAAACTAATCTGGGACTCGAATTTCTATTCAGATTATTCAGGCTAAGATTGCTAAGATGTAAGTTCGTAAAAGCACTGCTTGAAATGATGTCTTTAATGCGGTTTTGTACAAATTGCAAAGCCGAAACTAAATATAGCTGTTTAATCTGTCAAGCGCCTGTGTGCAACAGACCAGAGTGTGCTTTGTTTCTGCCTGAGGAAACTCCGAATTGGAAACTTGGTGCTCGTGTCTCGAGATGTTTGTCCTGTAACACAACAGCAACAAACAGCGAAGCGAGAGATAAAGAAGTGAAAGCAAGCAATGCACATAGTACATGGAAGGGTCCACAGAAAAAAAGCAAGGAAACTGGAAAGAGAAACTGTTTAAGCTTACAACAAAGAGTTGATATGATTGACTATGCAAAAACTCACCCAAACGAGGGATATCGCAAAGTCGCGGAACACTTTCGAATTGGAAGAACGCAAGCGCAAAGAATCTTGAAGGACAAAGCAGCAATTCTCGCTCAATATGAAAGCAATAAGCAATCCAGCAGGCAAAAAAGAGTTCGTACAGCGACATACGAGGAAGTTAACAAAACTTTGTGGGACTGGTATACATTGTGTAGAGAGTCAAACATACCAGTTAGCGGCCCTATGTTGCAGGAGGAGGCACTTCTAATTGCAGAAAAGCTCGGTATTAGTCGTTTCACCGCCTCGAATGGCTGGCTCCAACGATTTAAAGAACATTACAACCTTAAAAGAATGGCAACTGCCGGCGAGGACGGAGATGTTGGCATGGCCACCCTTGAGAGTTGGAATGAACGCGTTAGGGAAATAACTCGAGGATGTATGCCAGAGGATGTGTGGAACATGGACGAGACTGGAAGCTTTTGGAAAGGCTTGCCTGAAAAAAGCTTGAATGAAAAAGGAAAACGGTGCAGTGGCGGGAAGAAGGCCAAGCAGAGAAACACATGGGCATTTTTTGTAAATGCTGCTGGGGAAAAGGAGGATCCAATCGTAATCGGAAATTCTGCAAAGCCACGTTGTTTCAAGAATATGAAAGATATCAAACGGCCATATGGTTGCTGGTATTATTCCAACCCGAAAGCATGGATGAAGACCGAGATAATGGAAGAAGTGCTGAAGAGGCTTAATGCAAAGTTGAAGAGGAAAAAGCGTAGCATACTGCTGTTCATGGATAATGCTCCCTGTCACCCTCAAAGCCTCGCGGACGGCCTCTCCAATATTACGATCAAGTTTCTTCCCAAGAACACGACATCGAAGACGCAACCCCTTGACGCTGGTATTATAGCGAACTGGAAGGTGGAATACAAGAAGAAGCTCTTAAGATATGTGTGTTCCAAGTTAGAAAGGGACACTAATGCAAGCGAAATTGTGAAGTCCATAAATGTATCTATGGCAATCGAATGGGGAAAACAAGCCTGGAGTGAGGTATCCCCAGATACCATAGTGAAGTGTTTCAAGAAAACCCATATGTATCCACAGGAAGAAGAAGAAGAGGACGATCCATTTGAAGGTGAAGACGAGCTACCAGCCCTGCAAGAGCTCATAGACAAGATGGGCTTTTCCTTTGATGCTGACAGATTTATTTCTGAGGAGGAATTTCGCACTTTATTGCTCTATTTTCTAGTGTTACTGTTTTCCAAGAATAAAATGAACATCATTCGTGATCAAATATGCACTCTTTTGTTAATTGTCTACAAAATGTGGCCAAAATAAGTAAAACCTCTTTTAAAGGGTCAACCTCTATTAAGCGGTCACTTGGATAAGTCCCGTGGGTGACCGCTTAACAGAGGTTCGACTGTATGTACATATATATATGTTATTTACCGGCCAGGAGGTCCGGATAGGGAAAAACTGTGCCCGAGGTCTTGAATATACGGACCGAGGCCGTTAGGCCGAGGCCCGTTTTCAAGACCGAGGGAAAAGTTTTTCCCTGTCCGTACCGACTATAGGACGGTAAGTAACTTATTTATTTTTTCCCCGTATTTTTTTTACTTGTTTTGGTAATCGTTTTGTGTTGTCGTTTAGCGGCAAAGGATACCGGACCGCGCGCGCGGGCAGATACTTACAAAATACCGCCCGCTCAAACAGCCAATCAGAACGCACGATTTTTTAGGATACCGGACCGGAAAAAAATAAATGCTATTATTATTGGTAATAATGATACTTGTTGTTGTTCTCCAAGTATGCTTTGGCCTTATCGTATTGTTCTAGTTTATTAAGGCAGAAATCAATGTTATTTAGCATAGTAGCCATTCGTGAATAATTGTCTCCCCTTTCGTACCCTGGGTGCCAGACGTTGTTCCTTTTCTCTTTTGTTGTTTTTGAAGAACGAAGCGAAGGAACCTTCTCGACTCTCGTGGCTTCGTTACTCGTTACGTCGCTTTGCTTCTCGACTCTCTTGGCTTCGTGAATCATTTTGTCGCTTTGCTTCTCGACTCTCGTGGCTTCGCGACTGGTTTCGTCGCTTTGTTCCTGGACACTCGTGGCTTCGTGACTCGATTCGTCGCTTTCCTCCTCGACCCTCGCGCCTTCGAGATTCGTTCCGTTGCTTTACTTCTCGACTCTCGTGGCTTGGCAACTCGACTAAAACCCCTCTGAAATCCAGGGTACCCTTCTCATAAATGGACAGTACTCTCTTATAGTACGCTTTAGCCTTGTCGTATTGTTCTAGTTTTGACGGCATAAACCAAGGTTATCTAGCGTAGTAGCCAGATGTCAATCGTTTTTATTGTCTCCTTTCTCTCGAATGGACAGTACTCTCTCATAGTACGCTTTAGCCTTATCGTATTGTTCTAGTTTTCGATGGCAGAGACCAAGGTTATTTAGCGTAGTAGCCAGTTGTGAATCATTTTCATTGTCTCCTCTCTCTCGAATGGACAGTGATCTCTCATAGTACGCTTTAGCCTTGTCGTATTGTTCTAGTTTTCGATGGCAGAGACCAAGGTTATTTAGCGTAGTAGCCAGTTGTGAATCATTTTCATTGTCTCCTCTCTCTCGAATGGACAGTGATCTCTCATAGTACGCTTTAGCCTTGTCGTATTCCTTTAGTTTACTATGGTAGACACCAAAGTTATCTAGCGTAGTAGCCAGTTGTGAATCATTTTCATTGTCTCCTTTCTCTCGAATGGACAGTGCTCTCTCATAGTACGCTTTAGCCTTGTCGTATTCCTTTAGTTCAGTATGGCAGAGACCAAGGTTATTTAGCGTAGTAGCCAGTTGTGAATCATTTTCATTGTCTCCTCTCTCTCGAATGGACAGTGATCTCTCATAGTACGCTTTAGCCTTGTCGTATTCCTTTAGTTTACTATGGTAGACACCAAAGTTATCTAGCGTAGTAGCCAGTTGTGAATCATTTTCATTGTCTCCTTTCTCTCGAATGGACAGTGCTCTCTCATAGTACGCTTTAGCCTTGTCGTATTCCTTTAGTTCAGTATGGCAGACACCAAGGTTATCTAGCGTAGTAGCCAGTGGTGAATCATTTTCATTGATTCCTCTCTCGCGAATGGACAGTGCTCTCTCAAGGTATGCTTTAGCATTGTCGTATTGTTTTAGTTCTAGATGACAGAGACCTAGGTTATCCAGCGTAGAAGACAGTTGTGAATCATTTTCATTGTCTCCTCTCTCGCGAATGGACAGTGCTCTCTCAAGGTATGCTTTAGCATTATCGTATTGTTCTAGTTCTAGATGACAGAGACCTAGGTTATCCAGCGTAGAAGACAGTTGTGAATCATTTTCATTGTCTCCTCTCTCGCGAATGGACAGTGCTCTCTCAAGGTATGCTTTAGCATTGTCGTATTGTTCTAGTTCTAGATGACAGAAACCAAGGTTATTCAGCGTAGTAGACAGTTGTGAATCATTTTCATTGCCTCCTTTCTCTTCTTTCTCTTGAATAGACAGTACTCTCTCATAGCACTCTTTAGCCTTGTCGTATTGTTCTAGTATTAGATGACAGAGACCAAGGTTATCTAGCGTAGTAGCCAGTTGTGAATCATTTTCATTGTCTTCTTTCTCTCGAATGGACAGTGCTCTCTCAAGGTATGCTTTAGCATTGTCGTATTGTTTTAGTCCTAGATGACAGAGACCTAGGTTATCCAGCGTAGTAGACAGTTGTGAATCATTTTCATTGTCTCCTCTCTCTTGAAGGGACAGTGCTCTCTCATAGTACGCTTTAGCCTTATCGTATTGTTTTAGTTCTAGATGACAGAGACCAAGGTTATCTAGCGTAGTAGCCAGTTGTGAATCATTTTCATGGTCTCCTCTCTCGCGAATGGACAGTGCTCTCTCATAGTATACTTTGGCCTTTTCGTATTCCTTTAGTGCATTATGGCAGAAACCAAGGTCATCTAGCGTAGTAGCCAGTTGTGAATCATTTTCATTGCCTCCTTTCTCTTCTTTCTCTTCTTTCTCTTGAATAGACAGTGCTCTCTCATAGCACTCTTTAGTCTTGTCGCATTCCTTTAGTTTACTATGGCAGAAACCAAGGTTATCTAGCGTAGTAGCCAGTTGTGAATCATTTTCATCGTCTTCTTTTTCTTGAATGGACAGTACTCTCTCGTAGTACGCTTTAGCCTTGTCGTATTCTTTTAGTTCACTATGGCAGAGACCAAGGTTATCTAGCGTAGTAGCCAGTTGTGAATCATTTTCATTGTCTCCTCTCTCGCGAATGGACAGCGCTCTCTCAAAGGAAGCTTTTGCCTGTTCGAATTGTTTCAATTGCAGCAAACAAACTCCAATGTTTGATAGTTCAATAGCAAGGGTTGGATGGTTTGCATGATATAAACTTTCATTTATTTTTAGTGCTTTTTCAAAATAAGTTCTTGCTTTTTGTATGTTTTGAGTTCGTGAAAAACATACCCCAAGGTCATTTATCGTAACAGCTAGTTGTGTATCTTCATCATTATCAGTGAGATTTTGCACGATGTCCACAGCTCTTTCACAATAGGTCTCGGCTTTTTTTAATTTTCCCAGACTTTGAAGTACCGAAACTAGATTAACTAGTATACCAGCCAAAAGGGGATCGTTTTTACTACAACCTTTGTCTTGGATCATCAAGGCCCTCTGTAAATGTGTTTCTGCATTTTTGTGTTGCCCAAGTTGCTTGAGGCAGAAGCCTATCTTTTTCAAGGTAATAACCAAATCCGGATCATCTGCTTCATGCAATCTCTCTTTGATTACAAGTGCTGCCTTCAGATGCGTATGTGCTTTATTAAAATCCCTTAGTTTAATATATAACTGACCAAGACTTTTGTGTGTAGTGGCCAAGGCAACACTTACATTACCACCGCATGTCCATTTTCGCTCTTGAGCCATTTCTGGACCACTATGGTATGCATGTTGTTGGATTGACAGACATATTTCTAGGAAGATCTCAGAGGCCTTATAACTTCCCTGCACTAGGCAGATACTTCCTGCTTTGAATAAACAGTCGGCCGTAACAGATTCAAGGGCGAAGCTGGGATTATCCAATAAGTCTTTGAGTTTCCTTGATATAACCACAAAATGTGGTGTGAACGATCGTGTGGCAATGATTTCTGCATTCGTCACATTGTAAACGTTTTTAAATGAAATAAGGTCTGAAAATCCTGACATCAGTTTTAAAATATCAGTTTCATCATCGTGAAAGAATTGCTGCAGGCCATGGTAAACCACTTGATGTACGCGAATTAATTTTGAAATTTCTAAATCTTCAGATAAAATGATAAGCGAACTCAAACTAATATGAGCAGCAACAACGTCTTGGTCTTCATCAGGCATACAGCTCATTACATATTGCACAACATATTTCAATGGTATTGGTTCATTAGCTATGACTGACAGGAACTGAAAAGCATGCATCATAATCTTGTCTTCACTTACTACCCTCTCAAGAGCAAGTCTGACAGCAGCTGTCATTGCTGATTGATACATCAAGCTGGTCTGTTTGTAAGAATCTTCGGTGGCCTCACGCTTTCCTTCTTGTAGTTTGAACAAATAGTTCTCCCATTTGGTTTTACATTGGTCAGTAGAGTTGAATATTTGCTGCACGTATACAGCTGCACAAGCTAAAGCAAGCGGTTGGAAATCAAGAGCACTGGCAATGTTAAGTAAAGTCTCTCGATCACCAGTAGTACCAGAGATTTGGGAAAGTAACGCAATGGCGTCTTCTTCTTGCATCCCTACCTTAAGAGATGAATAATGATATGTATAAGAGTCAAGTGGAATGGATTGACTGTCTTGAGTAGTGACAAGGATTTGACCATCACCACTTGACTTTTCTCCTGCTTGAGGTAAGTACTTTGAAACAGATTTCAAATCATTCACTTTGTCCACAATAATCAGCCACGATGAATAAAACTGCACTTTTGGGTTGACCAAACTTTTCATATTTTCGATTTTCTCTTCTGGAGTGAGGTCTTTTGATGTCGCAATTCTTGTAACGGAGTCTTCGACACAGCTGAGTCTGGCAGCGAAATCCACGTACGATCCCAGAAGCGTGTCGATGTTGGATGCGTTGAAGGTGAATACAAACATAAGATGGGTTGCATCTTCAGGAACTTTGTTAAAGTAGTTATTTCCAATCTGCCTGGCAATCTCACTCTTTCCACATCCGGGGTTACCAGACAAGTAGATGACCGTCGTCTCATTTTTCTTCGTGCTTCGCAACTTTTCCATCTCGTGGTTTATTGTCTTGATTTCATCTACGCGATCAGTGGTGTCATGGGAAGGTTTGGGTGGTAAGACACAGAAGGAATGAAATTTGACATAAAGTATCCTCTCATTCTCTAGCTGTTGTTTAATACTTAGTTCCACTGTCGGAAAGCTTTTCTGGGTTTTCACTTCATTCACCTTCGTCGAATCCAGCCCCAACGCCTTAAAAGCAGCCAAGACTTTCTTCATGGCGTCTTCAAAATCCACGTCTGTAAGCCTTCCACTAGTAGTGTGGGCAAAAGCTTTATTGCGGATTTCTCTCAGTTTGTCAACGTTTGTCTGTACAGTGGTATTTAGAAATGGCCCGAGACAATCTGAGAAAAGAAGAGCATAAAAGAGACAAGTGGAGTCCCATACTTTAGTGTTACCGTTTGCCATGATAGTGAGAAGCATTTTTTTACGTATTTGATTTCCAGGTGATTCCATGTCGTAGAAATCGGTTGCATTTTTGGGTACATCAAGCCATTCACCGTGTGTAGGCTGGTAACGCGTGTTCCATATTTGCTTGAAAACTGTTCGTAATCCCTCGGGTACATGATGAGTAATGACGTAACCTAGACGGAAGTAGTTGAGCTCCTCATTTGTATATTCCTTGGTCGCCATCTGAAAAGTGCAAAGATTTCAAATATCAATAATAGCATCATGAAGTTTGCTTTTTTTCGTTACCTAGGAAGCAATTACAAAAGAATACGCTGGATAATATCCCTAGCCTATCATCTAATAAGCATGTGTATATTTTAAGGTGACGGCTACCCTACTAGCAGATATCCCTGGATAATATCCCTAGCCTATCATCTAATTAAGCATGTGTATCTTTTAAGGTGACTGCTACTCTACTAGCAGATATCCCTGGATAATATCCCTAGCCTATCATCTAATAGGCATGTGTATCTTTTAAGGTGACTGCTACTCTACTAGCAGATATCCCTGGATAATATCCCTAGCCTATCTAGCAGAGATCACAGGCTTACCATCCGAAGTATCTGTGGTTTCGGATGTAAGGGCTCCCTGTGGTCTCTTATGGCGTTCACCCGTTAACAAAATTATCGAGTGCTTTCAGCTGCTCAAAAATACATCTTCTGAAAACTTCCTAAGAATAAAATGCCGTCAAAATAAAGTTTAGTCATTCGCTTCATGAAATTTGAGTGTTATTTCTTCTTCCGATGCGTTTTAAGGCCGGTTTTTCGGCGTTTGGCGTGAGCTATGTTTGTGTATGTGTGAGAGAAGAATAATGAGAAAGTAAGGGAAGGCAGGCAACAAAATTCGACCACCGCTCGATCTAGCCCATCAGAATTCAAATCCAAGAAAAATCTCACACAAAAAATACCACAGCACGATCGAAGATACCCTATAAGCTATACCTCAGCAGAGTTTCACGCTCATGAACAAATTCTTTCTATCAGAAAATGCAGGACATTCGACCTTTTTGGCATCGTAAAAGGATAGAGGACTCACTCGAGACGGAAGGAATTCGAAAAATGCAGGCTAGTTCAAATCAGCCAATCAGCGCTTCGCTCATATCAACGCATCGATTACGCTGTATACCGGGGAGAGGAGATCTCTTTGTTTACAATTTAAGTCTCACATCGGTGCGAGTTTTGCATTTGGCCTATAAATGAAAATATAATAAACCAAACATATACAGAGAATAATACATTGTCGCGCAATCGATATACCTCAACCCTAATGATTTTCATACCTAAGCTTCCACAATCTTTTCATATTCAAATGTTAAAACTTCTTTGAAAATACCAAGACAATAGTGTAAATTAGCATAACAGAATAAAGCTACCGAAAAGGATTCTGGAAGTGTAGGTATAAAACCTCATCATGTTTTATGTTTACACTAGTATTAGTCTACAGTATTTCTTCCACCAAATCGAAATATGGCGATCAATTTGAATAACTATCGTTTTTACTGTTCACGTGGAAACATAAAAGCGTTTTCACATATACGAGAGGCTAGTCAGTCGCTAGTTAGTCCAGAACAATAGTTATTTAAAATGGTCGCTATATTTCGATTTGATAAATGTCATGTGCATTTCAATGCAAATAGTTGTCCGCAGGCATTTAAATACACCTGTCCAGTTTCGCATTATATGCAGAGGACCAGACTTATTTGTTTATATTTATTGATATAGATAAGGGACTATTGGGAGGCTTTGCAGATGAGTCTTTAGTCATCAAACACAGGGGTGTTTACAGAATAAGATATGATTTCCATACTCACTTTGATACTCGTGATCGGGTCATCATCATCATCATCATCATCATCACTCGATTTGTCCTCGATCTCTAATTGGCTGACTACGATTAAGAAAAATAAAGGAATGATCAATGCCAAGGCCTTGAACCTAGCTTTCCTTAACATACTCCCTCAGACATCCAGCACTGGATATACGACCGCTAAGCAGTGACCACTTCTTAAAAATAAAAACAGATTCTAAATTCCTCGATAGGTATACTAAGAAATGCAATCTGATCATGAGTGCTGTCGGTCATCATATAACAGCGATATTACATACACCGGGTTTAGGTGTCAATAGACCATTTTAACGATAGGGCGGCCAGAGTTTGTCTAATGGTCGTGGGTCGTGGGTCGTGGGTAAAAAGTCGTGGGTCGTGGGTAAAAAGTCGTGGGTCGTGGGTAAAAAGTCGTGGGTCGTGGGTACGAAGTCGTGGGTTCCAATTTTTTTCCAAAATTTCCAAATTCATTATTTCTTCACTATACTTCTAAAACGAGATTGTTTGGCTTTCTTCCTGTAAATTCGGCGTAATTGTGGGTTGTGCAAGGTAGTCTGTGTCTGTTTTGCGTGACAGTGTTATAAAAATACATCCAAATTGGTGGCCTGGAAAACCTTTTAGCACTTTCTTACATTTCATTTATATTGGCCTTGCTGTTGAAACATATATTTGGCGGAAAAAAAAGAAAAAAGAAAAAGAAAAAAAAGAAAAAGGAAAAGAAAACAACAACAACGACAACTAGTCTTCTACTTTGTCTCGCTTCAACGAGTCTTCAATGGAGTCTTGAACTTTATCAAGATGTTACCTAGAAACTGGAGTGACAAGCCGCTGCAAACGTGTGAAGTTGATGGACAGCAAATTCGCGTTTTCGGCATCGCGTTTCTCCTCCTTCTATGTGTTTTGTCGTTGCGAGAAAGCTTATTTCATTATTGCTTAGCAGTTCTCCGTGTTAGTATGGAAATTCTGAGTAAACGACTTGAAAGTGCGGGGTTTACCATTACCCACGACTCCAAGATTGATAGGGACTGCTTTTATGCAGCGGCAGCGTACCAGCTGGGCTTAAGTACCAAGAAGGTCAAAGCAGTTATATTCAGTTTCTTAGAAAAGAACCGATTTGATGTAAGTATAATCAAAACGATGTTTTATTCTTGACTTTGCGGGTCCATATGTATGATTCCGGTTCCTATGATTAAATTACGGATGTCAAAAACACATTTATACCTAGTCCAAAAAAGGTTGTAAGTAAGGGGAATAGATGAATGGAAGCGAGCGGTTTATGGAATTTAGAGCTTCGAGCACATGATAGAAAGCAACTCGGGCTTCTATTCGCCCCGAGTGTGTTCTTTCTCTAACCGATTTAGATCATAATCATACTCACTCGACCAATCAGAGCGCGGAACTTTCAAAGCTATCTATATTACATGAAGAAACGTATTAAATTAATAAGGCATAGATTGTTTCTTTGTTTTCGAAGCCTTATTAGTATTCTCTATATAGGGAATACTAATTCTTTTTCTTTATGTTATATAGAGCTCTAAAATTGTTTGAGTATGACTATATTCTATTAGCATTAACCTACTAGCATACCATCACGAATCCTGTTATAGATAGCGAGTAGCGAAAAATAAACAAGTTTTTTCGAAATCTCTGCTTGTTCTCTAAAAAAAGTCTTTAAAATTCGATTGTAGAAAAGACAAGACAGTATCAGGAAAAGGAATTGAGGTCTTGAACGGTACAGAAAAGTAAAAACTGAAGAATTATGGCAATTTTAACACGAAAAAGCGGCCGTCAAATTTCACTGAGATTTTCATGTGCAAACTTTACGACGGACAAACAACTGACTAATGATATAATGATAATGAGAATTCCCTCAAAAAAACAGAAAAAAACAAAAAGACAACTTATTCATATGTATTCAAGAAGAATTTTAAACCGAATAAGAACAGACGAAACAATACAGAAAGTGCAAGTAAAAAATGAACATTGCACGACTTTGAATAATCTGACAACAAAGTATTTGTAAATAAATTATTTCAGTTTATCGCTCATTATTAAGAAAAATAATCCCAAGAACTGATAAGATAAAAAAACAGAGAGAAATATAGTTTTGACAGTAATAATAGAGACAAAAAGCTATAAGCTTTACGTTGGTACAACCCACAATTACGCCGAATTTACAGGAAGAAAGCCAAACAATCTCGTTTTAGAAGTATAGTGAAGAAATGATGAATTTGGAAATTTTGGAAAAAAATTGGAACCCACGACTTTTTACCCACGACCCACGACTTTTTACCCACGACCCACGACTTTTTACCCACGACCCACGACTTTTTACCCACGACCCACGACCCACGACCATTAGGCAAACCCGGGCGGCCATCGTGAATTCTGTTTTAATCAAGACATTATGGGATGTCAAGGGGACAGCTATTGGAACATAATACAGACAGCACAGCTGCCAGGATGTCTTTTTATATAAATTCTTTACCATTTTCAATGAGAAGCAAATCTAAATAGCAATTAAATTTATTGATAGTTGGAACTATATGCGAAACACCAAGGCTACAGATTGGTTAAAAACCTAACTCCGCCACCCAATGCTTTATAGATTTCCCATCATTCAAGGTGGCCGCCGTTTCAGTAGAAAGGTCTATTGAGCGAGACTTCCGAGGGATACATCAATATTTAAAAATGTTAGACGATTTATAAGCAAGTCAGCAGAAATGTCCGTTTTTAATTCAAGCGCAAAAAGTTGCCCTGATTGCTAACACCAAGACTTTAGTATGATTAAAATATACCGCATTGATCGATTGCCGTCATACCTTTTAATAGTTTTGGATCCAGTTTGAACATTTTCACCAACAGTGCTGCCAAATCTTTCAGTTTGAAAGCGAGATTAATTACTAAAGAACGTATGGATTGACCTAGTGTGTAAAAGGTGGATTGGCGAGACCAACGTTGGAATTCAGTATACCAAGAACTCTTATGTCCTTCACGTTTTAATCGCCATGCAAACGAGCGAAGACGTTTAACGGCTTCTTCAGTTTTTAATAAAAATCGCCCATTCTCCAAAAATGCGTTCACTTTCTCGAGCAGAATTACAAAATCATTAAGAGAAGGTTTTCCAAGCATATGATGATAGTATATTTCCTGTGATTCTTCAAATTCTCTAAATCGATACCGAGAAAATATCTCTTTGGGCTTCTTGGGAAACGATTTGCCTATAGAAACTTCTAACTCATTGATTTCAGATTCAATTGACTTGATTTGTTGTACAAGAAGCGAAACATTCTCTACAGACGTTAAGAGGTTTTTTTTGGATTTTCTCACCCTTTCTTTCATTTTGTCTTATTCTCTTTATATCGTCAGACAGTTGTTCGAAGAGCAAACCACGTGACCAATCGTGATTGGTATCAAGTGACGTCAGATCCGGTAAGGAGCGAGAGGCTTGTCGGGAATGTTTAGATGAAATCACCCCTTTCCACAGGGTTTGCGCTACAATTAAAGAAAAAATACAAATATATTAATATCAAAGTAAAAGAAAAGCTTGCATTAATTAGGGCGAGACGTAAAGCCGAACGTAAATGGCGTGTTAAGACTTTAAAATAACTAACCCTAGGTTGACCGAGTTTTGTGCAGAAAATGGAATGCTTACGGGTGGGACACTTTTTCAACATAAGAATATTCACAAAACAACGTACTTGGGTATCCCCGGATAGAAACGCACGAAACCAGATACACCATGTAATGATCAATGGTAAATGGAGGAAGAAGTTTGCTAGATGTGCGAGTATATAGAGGTGCAGATACAGGCAGTGACTATGATCTCTGGTTAGCTAAGGTCCAACTGAAGCTAGCGCTGCACAGGAGAAAACAAAAACCTAAACTGAAGAATGAGCCCTTGTTACTACCACAGTTCGCGCAAGATTATCAAAGTAATGATATCTAACCGTTTTCATGCCCTGTCAGATCTCTCATCGGATCCTGACCCGTAGTATGAGTGGTAAAGTTTAAAAAGGAAGTCTATATTGCTGCCGAAGAAACTGTTAGTTTCAAGCTTAAAGAACATAAGAAATGGATCTGTGCAGAAACAGAAGAACTAATCGATAAGCGATAGATAGCCAAGACAATGAGAGATAGATAAGGATCTGCAGAGTGGAAGGAAGAGTGAGGGAGGCAGACAAGAGAGTGAAGAATAGTGCAGAATGACTGGTAAAGGTGGGCGGATCGACTAGCAGCAGAGCTTGAAGAAGCTGCCCTAAAGAAATACCAGAGGAAAGTATTTAAAAAGGTCAACATCCTCACACGGGAAGAAGCATACCACTTGTAAAGGACAAACATGGTAGTATCATAGATGACGAGAAGGGTAGACTGGAAAGGTGGGCTGAGCACTTTAGAGATCTTTTAAATACACGAGACCCACGAGAAAAGGATGACATAAACATAACTTTTGATGCTTAGTTACCCAACAAGAAGCGAAGTCGAAACTACAGTGAAGTAGCTAAAGACCAACAAAGCGCCAGGCTATACGGCCTCTATGATCTGTTAATGAATAACGTTTTAATATTCCTACATAAAGTCTCATGCAACACTAAGCGAGAGTTCATACAGCATGGCTCCCCCTTATTATTATTATTATTATTATCATCATCATTATTATTATCATCATTGTTATTATTATTATTATTATTATTATTATTCTCGTTCTCGTTCTCGTTCTCGTTCTCGTTCTCGTTCTCTTTGTTGGTACATATTTCCATGGCATGAAATGTATGATGGGATAGCCTTGGATCCCTTTCTGTATATTCCCTGGTCGGATCCTTTACCTTTTGTGTGTGCAACCATCAGATCAAGACAAGCATTCCTGTATTCTTCTTCACTCATCGTCACCACCAGATCGATTGGCTCACCATTGGCCAGGTTCTTTAGTTCTTCTGTTACCATCACTTTCTGGAGGTCTTCCTTTAGTCGACCACTTTGGTATCTACGAAAATCATTGATAAAAGCTAAAGAGATTGTCTTGAAGCTTCTTATACACACACTACATTTAAGGTTTACTAACTATTTGGTCGCAATGTGGCAGCCCATTCTAAAAATGCTTTTGTTTATTTTTTCGTTTTCTTTTTTCTCCTCGACAAATCGGAAAAGTTGCGCAAAGGCCCCCAGGAGTCTTCGAGTGACAGTTGTTGATTATTACGATTGTGTTAACAAAATGATTAGCAGGGGCGGGGCTGTGGCTCCTTATCATATGTCGCGAACTGATATCTACGCTTGTTCGTTTTCGTTGGCTGCTGAAGTTCAAGGCTCAGCCGAGGTTAAGAATTCAGTTCGCTGAACATTGAAAGTTAAATATAAGGGAAGACTGTTCGAGTTTTAGTATCATTTGAATGTCTCGAAACAATTATAATCCTCCTGTTAGGGCAACCTACAAGCTCAGATTCGCTCGTTTAGCATTGCAAGCTCGTTTGCTTCAAAAAGCAATCAGTGAATTACAGGCCCAAAGACGGCAGGGCACCTCAAAGTTAATTCTTATCCCCTCTAAAAAAAATACATTTTTGATGTCTTAAATTTGAAATGGGAGCTGTCTTTTACGTCAGTGAAAGGATTTAATTATGGAAAACATGTTTGCGTAGGGTAAGTAGTCTTTCCCTTTCGCTCCTTGAAATGAAGATTTGACATTAATAATGAGTCTCTACCTTTTCCACAACTCCTTAAGGCTGTTTAATTCCGTAGCTTGTATTAAAAAATTGATGGAACCAGGAAAAATTGACTTGACTAAGATACCGGTAGGTAAAACCACTTTAGTAACCAGTGTCGCCAGGGCTTCAGGGTCCTTCTTATGAAGATTTAGGACGTACGCTGATCCAGCTACCCACGCAACTCCTGCTACGTAAGGAGCGCATCGCATCAGTATGGTACCTGAAACTGTTCGATCAAATTCAGTTTGTCAATGAATGGACAAATATTGGGTGACATTTGCTTCTAGCTCGGTCTCAGACCCACAAATAATGACCTTAAAAAGGCCTTTTGCAACAAACAGTCACGTGCTGATATATCAATAGACTGATTTAGCATCAGGACGGCGACGCCTAAGACGACGTGACGACACGCGGTATGGACGGCAAGACGGCGTGAGTATACGTGATTTAGCTAGCATGACGATGACGTGACGGATACAAGAGAAAATCAAAATGGCTTCGGTTTGTTTTTGTTGTGTTTTAATATTCTCAAAAAAAAAAAAACACTCCTATATAAAAAGTCAAAGTAACTACAGTACAGTAACGTATTTTTAAAAAGTTATTTTACAGTAACGTATTTTTAAAAAGTTATTTTACAGTAACGTATTTTTGAAAAGTTATGGCCACAGGTGGCGGACTTCAGGTTGTCAGAGAAGCCCTTTTGCTTGCTTTCGACCAAAACATTATCGACGAGTATGAATTTGCCTCTTTCTCTGCTACCAAATTTATGTACAAAAACTCCCTCTGCTGCAATCACCCTCGACATCATCAAGTCTTTAGTTTCACCCCAAGTCATTACTGACCTATAAATAAAGGTCATTTGGTTCCAAACGGAAGTGAATGGTTTTATGCCATTCGAGGCTTTATTTCCGGTCACGTGATGACCTCCCTGGACTTTGGATGGTGCAATCTAGCGACCTTCCTCTTTCCCTCGATAGACATCAAGGGAAAACATTCCCCCCTCCTCCCCACTCACCTCCAAGTGGGAGATTAACATGTAAAGGCGTATATGCCTCGCCTTTGCTGTGAACATTTGTAAGAACTGGGTTTAAATCCCAGGTTAGGTTTAACTTTTAATAAACGGCCACAAGAGTGGCCAAAAAGTTCCAACCCTGTCTACTCATCTTCTCTGCTCACAGCAAACACAGCTACGCCCATGCAACTCCCCTTGGCGTTCTAGCCCAAAGCTCGTTATATAATGCATGCGTCAGAGGGGATAGAAAAATATAAGCCAATTATAAAACAGCTCATGACGTTTTCGTTGAACATGAGATAAAAGTGTAGTGTTATAATTGTATAGTACCATTGTATATATTGCTATTATATTATACTTAGATTACTTAATATTTATGAGCTTATACTTAATTATTTTGTTTTTATAATATAATATAGTCTTATTGTAAGTCAATTATAATGGAAAATGAGAAAATTTGATTTACAAAGTTTAATCAGTATATGACTAAAATATCGATAAAAACAGTCCTCTAGACACATCACTGGAATGAAAAAACAACAAGGAAGATGTGATAAAATATGAATATTTATAAAACTTTCAAAGCACAACATTAATTGTTGTTGTTGTTATAAGTAGTAATAACCTTAATAAGCTAGTACCTAGTCGAGTTGTTCTTTAAAATTTCTTCATTAAAACAATTCAACAACAATTTCCAGGGGCGACAATTTTATTTTATTAAAATGAATTGTAGACGAATTGAATTATCTAGTGAACTAATTGGCAAGTATTTTAAATCAAGCATTTGCTTAATTATATCACTTCTAGACTATAAAAGTAAATTAAAGACTACTCACTTTTCACGTTTTCTTCGCAACGTTAAATGACTGCAAACACCGTCCTGAACGGGACGTGTAGGACGTCGCTTCGAAAACCGAAAGTTAAAAACCGCTAGTTCCAGTCTATTCCGCGCGCCGTCACGTCGTCTTCGGCGTCGCCGTCCCGATGCTAAATCAGTCTATTGATAACTAATCGAGGACGGCTGACCGCCCACTCTGAGAGGGGGTCAACAAAATACGGCGCATGACTGATTAACAAAACATTTGCCGGTCCGGGCTATAGTCGGTAGGTAGGATAATGCACCGTATTCTGTTGACCCCCCTCTCCGAATGGCGTGAAATTTTGTATGGTTTTCAGTCCTTGGCTGTGAAAGGTGGGCGATCAGCCGTCCTCACGGATTCACAGGCGTTCATTGGAGTAACTTTTTAAAGCTTAAGGGGACCGGAGGACTGCAAGTTCGTAGCTAGATCCAATTAAATCACACAGATTTATTGGTTAACTATTCCTTCGTGCTCGTATGGAGCAAATTCCTCATCGGATTCGTATTTACTGAGAAAAACGGTTCGAAGTGGACACCAGTGACATCGAATTCGGGTCGGCAGCTTCCTACCTTGTCATTATTTCTAAGTGTTGGAATTGTTTTCTTAAATACTCTTCAAAACTAGCTGAAACTACATACAGGAGTCCAAAATAAACAAATTGACACAACAGGTAAATCGATTAAACTTCTATTCACGTTTTTCCAAATAAAATACGGCATATTCTAAATCCCCATACATTCTCTTATAAATAAGTGAGCTTGGATTGCCTGTGGTTTGACGTGAGAAATATATTTGCGAACAAATATAAACCACTCAATGACACTCAAATACCCACACTTGCGTTCTGTTTTGCTGTGTTCATAATCAGCACCTTTTTCATCAATTTAATTAAATCAAATAAACTTTTGAGCGAGTAAAGGAGTCTAAACAAACAAGTAGAGCTTCAATATTTGAATCGAAGCGTTAGCGTAACGCTTGTTTTCTTCGAAACTGACTAAGGTCACAAGCTCGCATTCCTAACATTGATCAGCAACTGTATAACGGTTTTAACCATCTGAGATTTTTAAAAATATCGACAAGCAATATAAATGTGATATTGTGTTTAGATATTTCGATTGATTTGACGTTATTGTGAGAGACATATGATTTATTTTTGTAAATCTGCGTAATCGCTGACTTGAATCTTATATTGAAGAACTTCAACAGTTACAAACTTGTACAAATGCTGAAAAGAAATCCAATCAAATTTCCAAGTTTGAATTTAAATTTGATTTCATTCTCGGAAGATTGGAACGACCAAAAATCTTTTTATCAAATTGAATAACAGTCTAGCTGGGCATGCTTCATTTATGATGTCAAACCATGCGTCTAAAATGTCAAATGCTTCCTTTGAAGTATCCACGCAGGATTATGCACGCAGCTCGGTTTTGAAGGCTTTGGAGATTTTTGCTACAGCCAGCGGATAGCTCTCCCCACTAAGTGTCACTTTCATTGATATTTTTCATATTGCAATATGTTGGGTGCCTTGATGAATACTATCGACTGGTGCAAGTCGCTTTGAAAGTTTAGGTCTAGTTTTGGAGAAAATAAGCGTTAAACGATTTCTATGATGTCACCATTACGTCATAACGAAAAGGCCACTTTAAACTAATTTATCATTTTTGAAACCTTTCCTGACATTGTGTGAAAAGCGCTTGCAGATCTAGTTATTCAAGACGAAGTTGTAGCCGTTTCAATGCGGCTAGGTGTGCCAGACCAAAACTACCCAGAGCCTCCTTTTAAAAGTGTGATGCAAGGTCAAATTCATGGGAGCAAACCTAGGCGTTTGCTCGTTTATTTACATACGTCAATATGTTCTCTCCATTTTAATTGTTATCACTCTTGTCACCATTTGTTTGATTCTTAAGGAAATTGCCTCTTTATTTCGAGAGAAAGTAGTGAAATGAAGGTACAGTATCGAAGCGTTGATTCTACACGACTGAATGCCGTTCATCGTGTTATTTATGTACATATCAGATGTGTTTGGCAACGAACAATCGTTTTCAGTAGTTCACGCAACGCAGTGTTACTATTAACTTTCAACTATCGTCACTTACCTCTGCTAGTGTGGTTTCCCACTGCTGTTTGTTGTTCTTCTCGAACTTCTGTTTCGCTTCCTCGTCTCTGTTCTTCTTCCGGATTCTCTTCTTGTTCGCCTTCTCTCTTGGCATTCAGAGAAGATAGATATATTCCTCGCTCGAATTGAAAAGCTGTTACTTCTAATACTAATCCTTTTTATCTAAGTGCGTTAACATGTCCTTCATCCCATCTAAGTTATCGATACCGAGGCTACTTTCGTCTTCGAGCTTACGAAAGAAAAGGAATACCTCATTCAGAATACTTTCCGTTCGAGTTATTTCAGCTGTGTAAGGGATGATGTCTTTACACAAGAACTTCATCGTTGCCAGCTCGTCGGCGTTTATTTTGTGTGCAATCCTGGACAAAAGTTTTCTGTATTCGCTCATCGTTTTAAAATTAAGTTCAACTTTCTAGAATACTCGTATTTTCTAACACTAGAGAAAAGAGTTTGCGCATGCGTACCTTTCAAAGTGTTTTCTAAGAATTTCGAAGAGTCTTAGGGAGAAAATAAATGTTCATTTTTTCCGAGTATACGAAACATTTTGTGAGAACGCTTCTGAGAGACCAAGATAATGTATTTATAAATAGAATATGAGAAAGAATCAGCCTTAAGTTTCAAGAACTGACTTTAAGTTTTCCAGTGTCAAGCTAAGTCAAATTTCCATATTTTTAAGACGTTTGACTAATTTGAATACGGATATTTTTCACTCGCCGTCACGTCACGCTTGTAGGCAAGTCTTTCAAATCAGTAACAGATAAATAAATAAATTTACTTTTCGAAAACTCCTTCAATCAAAAAAACTATTGCTAGAATCCCAAAACAAAGCTTATTCTTAACTTTCGATTGTAATCATCGTTTTGTTCGATCGAGTTTATAAACTTTGACTTCCTGAGGAGCCGTAGAGACATGCATAGGCATATAGCAGCTCCTCGTTGTCAACAATATTTATGTTATCCACGAAAAACAACGAGAAACTTGACTGTTTCAATATCAAGAGAAGCTTGGGTATCTTGCCTGGCCATATTACCCCGATCGAATAATTTTAATGAAAAAAACTGGATAAGGCTATAAACAAGGGCTTATCCAGGGGGGCAAAGAGGACTGAAGCCCCCCCCCCCCCCCTTCAGCAGAAAAACAAAACAAAACAAAACTGAAGAATAAGATGATTTTTTTACTGATTGTTGTTGTGTTGTGGAAAGAAACTCAACTTGTCCCCCCCCCCCCCCCCCCCCCCCCAATTTTGACTGGATTCCGATCTTGATATAAGAATGAGTACAAAAGTTAAGAAAAGAAGATGAAGTGGCTGATAATAATAATAATAATGATAATAAACTATATTTATCCACGGTAAAAAAAACTCAGTAACACTGCTTTACAGGCGTACCGTGCTGTGCGAACGGTAGATGCCGCTGTGTCCTATGACTGAAGGCTTATTTTTACAGCTTTAGCCCGGCTTTAGCTAGCAAATCATTTACAAAAGTCAACTGTAAGGAGTGTGCAAGTTGAACAATACCAATTTGTTGAAATTCCAAGGACGTTTAACGATATCTGTAAATAGCTGACTTATAAACGAGGCTAAACTTGTACAAATGAGTCTGTGGTCTTAAAAACAGCAATATGCATCGAATGCAAAACTTGTATATATACCCCATGCATTGTTTTCCTAGAGGAATTGTTCCAGGGAGTTAAAACAATAGCCCTTCTTTTCTGATGCAAATAGTAATAATCCATTGTCGAATTCAAAATATAAAACATAGAAGCCGAGACCGATAGGTGTTCTGGGAAATGTCATATTATCTTCTAATGTATTCATTTGTGCCTTTCTTTCTGTACAACAATTAATGAACACTCTACAAGTCGTATATCCAGATACATCTACTTCCCATGTGCCATATCGGTCTTATCATCTGTTCTATGTTTTTTCCTCGGGATAGCACAGAAGACTAGAAAATAACCAAATAACAACTAGTTAGCATTTGTGTTTAAAATTAGGAATATAAACTGTTATTGTGCTATATGGACTTGAAGCCTTCACCTTATGTGAAATTCTGTTCCAATGATAATAATAACAATAATGATAATATAATAATAATTTTGAAGTCCTCGGAATTTTCCTCGTCCAATTATTTCTTAATTGGACAGCATGGAGTCCTATTACATATACTAATAATATTAATTATCTATAAAGCGCAAATACAAATCTGTTCTTAGCACTAGTAAACGAAATAATCAAAAACAACAACAGTAAAAGAGAAATTAATTACAAAGAATAGGCTAATTTGAAAAGGTTAGTCTTTTAAGACTTAAAAGTGCAGTTTTAAATGTTGCCAGACTTGATTCATTTCGGAGAGATATTGGCAAAGAGTTCCAGAGGTCAGGAGCAGCTAAAGAGAAGGAGCGATAACCATATGATTTGAGATTGTTAGACTGTGTTGATAAAAGAAATTGTGCTGAAGAACGAAGGTTACGAGGAGGTTTGTACTCTGGAAATGAGTTCCTGAATATAGATAGGAGATTGGCCTTGAAAAGCTTTGAAGGTAAGTAGTGGGATTTTATATTTAATTCTAGATTCAACTGGTAGCCAGTGTAGATTAACAAGGATGAGTATGATGTGTGTTCATTTTTACGGGAGAGAGATGATTCTGGCAGCAGCACTTTGTATAGTTTGTAGTTTATCAAGACGTTTGTTCGGTAAAACAAATAGCAGAGAGATACAATTGTCAAATATTGAATCAAATATTACACCGATGTTCGGGGAGCATGTATTGAGGGCCTAATCAAAACACCTTTTCGTGTTGTTTTAGTTTTTTAAGGCAGCAACCAAGGTTATCTAGCGTACTAGCCAATCGTGAATCATTTTATTACCTTACTCGGAAATAGACAGTGCTCTCTTCAAGTACATTTTGGCCTTTTCGTGTTGTTTTAGTTCATTAAGGCAGAAACCAACGTTATTTAGCGTACTAGCCAGTTGTGAATCATTACTCGGGCTTCTTTCCGAAGGAAGGCCCTTAATGCCAGTTAGGAACGCCTGGGACATCAGCCACGGGTCTCTGACGTACGTACACGTGTCGCCATCTTGATTACTGAGTCAAACAAGCTGAATTTCTTACATTTTGTGGTTTAAAAGTATAAATTCTCCTAAGAATGGGCAAAATAACGCTGCAGATGCTAGCAAAATGTCCCAGCCACACGAAAAAGGAACGTGGAGAGACTTTAAATGATTGATTTAAAAAAGTTAACTCACTTCGCAGAGAAAGGCATTGATTTTGAGTATTGGGTCTGTGTGCTTAAATATTCGTAAGTTTAGTTTGGTACTTCTTCTTGGGCTTCTTAAATCATGTATTTGATGTATAATCCCTTTATATTTTGGTAATAGCTGTGGCAAATGCGTTATAGTACGGTTTTTAATTACAGTAGAAAGAGTTTGATCAACTTTTGTCATTTGTTTGTATCTAATAAGATTGCTGAAACTATTTACACTAATTTATTTTTTATTTATAAGTCACGTTCTTTTTTTGTTTATGAGAAGTCATCCTTTTATATGTTGCAAGATAGTTCCTTTGAAAAAAATGTTGTGTTCAAATAGTCCATCCAGTTACAGTTCGTTCTTTATAAAATTGAGCACTACAGTATATGATATTTTCCTATAGTGTAATAACTACAAAACATTATGCAAGATATATAGGTAAATATTCTGTTAAGCTGAACACATCAAAATCGTTATGCCTTGAGTTCAAAATGTATCTGTGTCCTAAGATGTTTAAATTTGTTGAAATAAAAGTCGTAATGTTTATATTCTTTGCTTTGTGATTTGATATATAAAACTCATTTCATTCATTCATTCTGTTTATGACATACAAAAATATGAGAATATATACAATTTACCCTTCTATTCTACCATGCAATCATTTCTACACTCTTACAAGCAACTTAATTCTATTGCACCCGACCGTTTTAAAACTTGGTGTAGTTTGGTCACTCTTAGTCACCTTTACAGCAATCTTAGTGTCAGTCTAAAGGTGATTTTAGACGGACACTAAGAATGGCTGCAAAGGAGACTACCGCACTCTCTGTCATTTGTTGATTTCAAATAAGTTCCACCAAAAAATTCTTTCACTGTCCAGAAAATAAAATATCGAAACAAAGATGCAAAACTGTCTGTCACAATATGGCTTTGACTGAAAGTAGTAGTCAGAAGTAAATACCAATTAGTAACAATTACTTTACTCCTATTTGTGACATTTTGTGTTGTGTCGATAACAGTTTCGCATTTTCCTTTCAAACCTTTCAATGTTCAAAAAGAAGCCCGAGTTTACTCAGATATGCGTCTAGTTTTTATTGTCTCCTTTCTCGCAAAAAGACAGCGGTGCTCTCTCCAAGTACACTTTGGCCTTTTCGTGTTGTTTTAGTTCATTGAAGCAGAAACCAACATGTTATTTAGCGTAGTATCCAGTTGTGAATCATTTTTATTGTCTTCTTTCTCGCAAATGGACAGTGCTCTATCCAAGTGTTCTTTGGCCTTGCTGTATTCTTTTAGTTCAATATAAAAGATAGCAAGGATTTCTAGCGTACTAGCCAGTTGTGGATCATTGTTGTCTCCTTTCTCGTGAATGGAAAGTGCTTTCTCCAAGTATACTTTTTCCTTGTCGTATTCTTTAAGTTCATTATGGCAGAACCAAAGGTTATTTAGCGTAGAAGCCAGCTGTGGATCATTTTCATTGTCTCCTTTCTCGCGAATGGACAGTGCTCTCTCCAAGTACACTTTGGCCTTTTTGTGTTGTTTTAGTTCATTATGGCAAAAACCAAGGTTTTCTAGCGTAGTAGACAGTCGTGAATCATTTTCATCGTCTCCCTTCTCGTAAATGGAGAGTGCTCTGTCATAGTACGCTTTAGCCTTGTCGTATTCTTTTAATTCGATGAGACACGAACCAAGGTCATTTAGTACCAGCTGTATATTACTTTGATCATTTCCAGTTTCGGAAATCGTTAGTGCTTTTTCAAAGTACTTTTTTGCTGTTTCGTTTTCTCTTAATTTACTTAATGAAACTCCAATGTTTCGTAGTGTAATGGCCTTGTATGGATGACTTTCATGATATACACTTTCTGTTAATTTTAGTGCTTTTTTATAGGAAGATGTTGCTTTTTTTTCATCTTTAAAGTTTGATAAACAAACCCCAAGGTCATTAATGGTGTCAGCTACCCGTACAAATTCGTTGTCACGCAGGTTTTTCTCGATCTCAAGTGCTCTTTCACAATACGTCTTGGCTTTTTCAAATCCTCCATGACTTCTTTGAAGTAACATAACCAGTTTAATTAAGGGCTCTCTGTAAATATGCTTCTGCCTTTTCGTGTTGCCCAAGATGCATGAGGCAGACACCCAGGTTCTTTAACGTAATAACCAGTTCCAGATGATCTCCTCTGTGCAAACTCTCTTCGATCACCAGTGCTTCATCCAGATGTATTTGTGCTTTTTCGTAATTCTTTAGATCAATATATAAGTCACTCAGACGTTTTAATGTAGTGGTCAAGGCAACATATACATCACCACTAGGTTGAAAGAGTGCAGACAAGAGCTACACGCTGGATATTACAACTTAAACAAGGCGAACTTTCATATAAAGAAAGACTGATCAAATTGGATTTGCTACCACTTACCTATGACCGCGAGGTCAAAGATTTAGTTTTTCTTTATAAGGCGTTATATGGCCATATAGATATTGATACTAGTTTTATTAAGAGCGTAAGTCATGGTCGTACTCGACGATCAAATACATCTAGTGATGTAAAATACTTAGAAATGCCCTTATGCAAATCAGCTACTTTTCAGGCCTCTTTCTTTAATCGTAGTATTAAATTATGGAATTTGGTTTGGAAGTCAATACAAGCAACTGACTTTCTAAGTATAAAGACCTTTATGGCCGCTATCATTAAAGTCTATAAAGACGAACTGTTCAATATTTTTGACGCCAATAATATTTGTACTTGGGGCCTGGCCCGCAATTGTGGTTGCCATTGGCAACAGTAGCTTATTGTATGTTTAGTTATTGTTTTTTTTTTCATTTTTTCTTAAGGATAATTTGTAGGTTTTATCTGGAGGGTGCCTTGCATGGGACTTAATGTCCTGTTTCTACCTTTCTTTTTGGCCTACTTCTCTTTTTTTTCTTCTTCTTCTTTTCTCTTTCCTGTGATTTTTATAACAATTTAGATGTCTGTTGCTAAACTAATATGATGTAGACCAATAAAGATGATAAAATAAAAATAAAAAAAATAAAAAGAATATGGCAGAGACCAAGGTTATCTAGCGTAGTAGCCAGTTGTGAATCATTTTCATCGTCTTCTTTTTTTTGAATGGACAGTACTCTCTCATAGTACGCTTTAGCCTTTTCGTATTGTTCTAGTTTTCGATGGCAGAGACCAAGGTTATTTAGCGTAGTAGCCAGTTGTGAATCATTTTCATCGTCTTCTTTTTCTTGAATGGACAGTACTCTCTCAAAGTACGCTTTAGCCTTTTCGTATTGTTCTAGTTTTCGATGGCAGAGACCAAGGTTATCTAGCGTAGTAGCCAGTTGTGAATCATTTTCATCGTCTTCTTTTCTTGAATGGACAGTACTCTCTCAAAGTACGCTTTAGCCTTTTCGTATTGTTCTAGTTTTCGATGGCAGAGACCAAGGTTATTTAGCGTGGTAGCCAGTTGTGAATCATTTTCATTGTCTCTTTCTCTCGAATGGACAGTGCTCTCTCAAGGTATGATTTAGCATTGTCGTATTCTTTTAGTTTACTATGACAGAGACCAAGGTTATTTAGCGTAGTAGCCAGTTGTGAATCATTTTCATCGTCTTCTTTTTCTTGAATGGACAGTACTCTCTCAAAGTACGCTTTAGCCTTTTCGTATTGTTCTAGTTTTCGATGGCAGAGACCAAGGTTATTTAGCGTAGTAGCCAGTTGTGAATCATTTTCATCGTCTTCTTTTTCTTGAATGGACAGTACTCTCTCAAAGTACGCTTTAGCCTTTTCGTATTGTTCTAGTTTTCGATGGCAGAGACCAAGGTTATTTAGCGTAGTAGCCAGTTGTGAATCATTTTCATTGTCTCTTTTCTCTCGAATGGACAGTGCTCTCTCAAGGTATGATTTAGCATTGTCGTATTGTTTTAGTTCTAGATGACAGAAACCAAGGTTATCTAGCGTAGTATCCAGTTGTAAATCATTTTCATTGTCTCCTTTCTCTCGAATGGACAGTGCTCTCTCAAGGTATGCTTTAGCCTTTTCGTATTGCTCTAGTTTCGATGGCAGAGACCAAGGTTATTTAGCGTAGTAGCCAGTTGTGAATCATTTTCATCGTCTTCTTTTTCTTGAATGGACAGTACTCTCTCAAAGTACGCTTTAGCCTTTTCGTATTGTTCTAGTTTTCGATGGCAGAGACCAAGGTTATTTAGCGTAGTAGCCAGTTGTGAATCATTTTCACTGTTTCTTTTCTCTCGAATGGACAGTGCTCTCTCAAGGTATGATTTAGCATTGTCGTATTGTTTTAGTTCTAGATGACAGAGACCAAGGTTATCTAGCGTAGTAGCCGGTTGTGAATCATTTTCATTGTCTCCTCTCTCTTGAATGGACAGTACTCTCTCAAAGTACGCTTTAGCCTTTTCGTATTGTTCTAGTTTTCGATGGCAGAGACCAAGGTTATTTAGCGTAGTAGCCAGTTCTAAATCATTTTCATCGTCTTCTTTTTCTTGAATGGACAGTACTCTCTCAAAGTACGCTTTAGCCTTTTCGTATTGTTCTAGTTTTCGATGGCAGAGACCAAGGTTATTTAGCGTAGTAGCCAGTTGTGAATCATTTTCATCGTCTCCTCTCTCTTGAATGGACAGTACTCTCTCAATGTACGCTTTAGCCTTTTCGTATTGTTCTAGTTTTCGATGGCAGAGACCAAGGTTATTTAGCGTAGTAGCCAGTTGTGAATCATTTTTATTGTCTCTTTTCTCTCGAATGGACAGTGCTCTCTCATAGTATGCTTTGGCCTTTTCGTATTCTTTTAGTGCATTATGGCAGAAACCAAGGTTATCTAGCGTAGTAGACAGTTGTGAATCATTTTCATTGTCTCCTTTCTCGCAAATACACAGTGCTCTCTCAAGGTATGCTTTAGCCTTGTCGTATTCTTCTAGTTCTAGATGGCAGAAACCAAGGTTATCTAGCGTAGTAGACAGTTGTGAATCATTTTCATTGTCTCCTTTCTCGCAAATACACAGTGCTCTCTCAAGGTATGCTTTAGCCTTGTCGTATTCTTCTAGTTCTAGATGACAGAGACCAAGGTTATCTAACGTAGTAGCCAGTTGTGAATCACTTTCATTGTCTCCTCTCTCTTGAATGGACAGTACTCTCTCAAAGTACGCTTTAGCCTTTTCGTATTGTTCTAGTTTTCGATGGCAGAGACCAAGGTTATTTAGCGTAGTAGCCAGTTCTGAATCATTTTCATCGTCTTCTTTTTCTTGAATGGACAGTACTCTCTCAAAGTACGCTTTAGCCTTTTCGTATTGTTCTAGTTTTGATGGCAGAGACCAAGGTTATTTAGCGTAGTAGCCAATAGTAGATCATTTCATTGTCTCCTCTCTCGCGAATGGACAGTGCTCTCTCATAGTATACTTTGGCCTTTTCGTATTCTTTTAGTGCATTATGGCAGAAACCAAGGTTATCTAGCGTAGTAGACAGTTGTGAATCATTTTCATTGTCTCCTTTCTCGCAAATACACAGTGCTCTCTCAAGGTATGCTTTAGCATTGTCGTATTGTTCTAGTTCTAAATGACAGAGACCAAGGTTATCTAACGTAGTAGCCAGTTGTGAATCACTTTCATTGTCTTCTCTCTCTTGAATGGACAGTACTCTCTCATAGTACGCTTTAGCCTTGTCGTATTCTTTTAGTTCATTATGGCAGAAACCGAGGTTATTTAGCGTAGTAGCCAGCTGTGGATCATTTTCATTGCCTTTTTTTTCGCCAATGGACAGTGCTCTCTCCAAGTATACTTTGGCCTTTTCGTATTCTTTTAGTGCATTATGGCAGAAACCAAGGTCATCTAGCGTAGTAGCCAGTTGTGAATCATTTTCATTGCCTCCTTTCTCTTCTTTCTCTCGAATGGACAGTGCTCTCTCAAGGTATGCTTTAGCATTGTCGTATTCTTCTAGTTCTAGATGACAGAGACCAAGCTTATCTAGCGTACTAGCCAGTTGTGGATCATTTTCATTTTCTCCTTTCTCTCGAATGGACAGTGCTCTCTCATAGTACGCTTTAGCCTTGTCGTATTCCTTTAGTTTACTATGGCAGAAACCAAGGTTATCTAGCGTAGTAGCCAGTTGTGAACCATTTTCATTGTCTCCTCTCTCGTGAATGGACAGTGATCTCTCAAGGTATGCTTTAGCCTTATCGTATTCTTTTAGTGCATTATGGCAGAAACCAAGGTTTTTTAGCGTAGTAGCCAGTTGTGAATCATTTTCATTGTTTCCTTTCTCTCGAATGGACAGTTCTCTCTCAAGGTATGCTTTAGCATTGTCGTATTGTTCTAGTTCTAGATGGCAGAAACCAAGGTTATCTAGCGTAGTAGCTAGTTGTGAATCATTTTCATTGCCTCCTCTCTCGCGAATGGACAGTGCTTTCTTCAAGTATACTTTCGCATTGTCGTATTCTTTTAGTTTAATATAGCAGAAACCAAGGTTGTTTAGTGTATTAGACAGTTGTGAATCATTTTCATTGTCTCCTCTCTCGTGAATGGACAGTGATCTCTCAAGGTATGCTTTAGCCTTGTCGTATTCTTTTAGTTTACTATGGCAGAGACCAAGGTTATTTAGCGTAGTAGCCAGTTGTGATTCATTTTCATTGTCTCCCTTCTCTCGAATGGGTCGTACTCTCTCATAGTACGCTTTAGCCTTATCGTATTGTTTTAGTTTAATATAGCAGAAACCAAGGTTATCTAGCGTAGTAGCCAGTTGTGAATCATTTTCATTGTTTCCTTTCTCTCTAATGGACAGTTCTCTCTCAAGGTATGCTTTAGCATTGTCGTATTGTTCTAGTTCTAGATGACAGAGACCAAGGTTATCTAACGTAGTAGCCAGTTGTGAATCACTTTCATTGTCTCCTCTCTCTTGAATGGACAGTACTCTCTCATAGTACGCTTTAGCCTTGTCGTATTCTTTTAGTTCATTATGGCAGAAACCAAGGTTATTTAGCGTAGTAGCCAGTAGTAGATCATTTTCATTGTCTCCTCTCTCTCGAATACACAGTGCTCTCTCATAGTATACTTTGGCCTTTTCGTATTCTTTTAGTGAATTATGGCAGAAAGCAAGGTTATCTAGCGTAGTAGACAGTTGTGAATCATTTTCATTGTCTCCTTTCTCTCGAATGGACAGTACTCTCTCAAAGTACGCTTTAGCCTTTTCGTATTGTTCTAGTTTTCGATGGCAGAGACCAAGGTTATTTAGCGTAGTAGCCAGTTGTGAATCATTTCACTGTCTCTTTTCTCTCGAATGGACAGTGCTCTCTCAAGGTATGATTTAGCATTGTCGTATTGTTTTAGTTCTAGATGACAGAAACCAAGGTTATCTAGCGTATTATCCAGTTGTGAATCATTTTCATTGTCTCCTTTCTCTCGAATGGACAGTACTCTCTCAAAGTATGCCTTAGCCTTGTCGTATTCTCTAGTTCTAGATGACAGAGACCAAGGTTATCTAGCGTAGTAGCCGGTTGTGAATCATTTTCATTGTCTCCTCTCTCTTGAATGGACAGTACTCTCTCAAAGTACGCTTTAGCCTTTTCGTATTGTTCTAGTTTTTCGATGGCAGAGACCCAAGGTTATTTAGCGTAGTAAGCCAGTTCTGAATCATTTCATCGTCTTCTTTTCTTGAATGGACAGTACTCTCTCAAAGTACGCTTTAGCCTTTTCGTATTGTTCTAGCTTTCGATGGCAGAGACCAGGGTTATTTAGCGTAGTAGCCAGTTGTGAATCATTTTCATCGTCTCCTCTCTCTTGATGGACAGTACTCTCTCAAAGTACGCTTTAGCCTTTCGTATTGTTCGAGTTTTCGATGGCAGAGACCAAGGTTATTAGCGTAGTAGCCAGTTGTGAATCATTTTCATTGTCTCTTTTCTCTCGAATGGACAGTGCTCTTTCATAGTATACTTTGGCCTTTTCGTATTCTTTTAGTGCATTAGTGGCAGAAAACCAAGGTTATCTAGCGTAGTAGAACAGTTTGTGAATCATTTTCATTGTCTCCTTTCTCGCAAATACACAGTGCTCTCTCAAGGTATGCTTTAGCCTTGTCGTATTCTTCTAGTTCTAGATGACAGCTAGACCAAGGTTATCTAGCGTAGTAGCCAGTTGTGAATCACCTTTCATTGTCCTCCGTGACAGGCCTCCTCCTAGATGCATTGTAGTATTACGAGGTTATTTAAATCCCAGTCCGCTTTAGCCTGTGTTCTCTTCCTCTTTGGCCTGTTCCGCTATTTGTGCATTATGGCAGAACAGGATCTGCGTAGTAGCCAGCTGTGGATCATTTCAGTTATCATTTTTCATTGTTTGTTCTTCTTTTAATTTCTGCAGAGACCAAGGTTTATGTAAAAACAGCCAGCTGTGGACAGTAGTCCTCTCAAAGTAAGCAGGCCTTGTCGTATTGTTCTTTTCGCCAATGGCAGAGACCAAGGTTATCTAGCGTGTAGCCATTCGTAGATCATTTTCATTGTTCTCCTCTCTCGCGACTATTGGGGACGTGCTCTCTCATAGTATACTTTGGCCTTTTCCGTATTCTTTTTAGTGCAGTTATTGGCAGAACCAAGGTTATCTAGCGTACGACGCCCGTTGTTGAATCATTTTACCATTGTCTCCTTTCTCGCAATACACAGTGCTTTTCTCAAGGTATGCTTTAGCCTTGTGTATTCTTCTATTTCTAGATGACAGAGACCAAGGTTTATCTAGCGTAGGTAGTCCAGTTGTGAATCACTTTCCATTGTCCTCCTCTCTCTTGAATGGACAGTACTCTCACAGTAACGCTTTTAGCCTTTGTCGTATTCTTTTAGTTATCATTTAGGCAGAACCGAGGTATTTAGCGTAGTAGCCGAGCTGTGGATCATTTTCATTGCTGTCTTTTTCGGCCAAATGGAAGGCTCTCTCCAGGTAGATTGGCCTTTTCGTGGTTATTTCTTTAAGTGCATTATGGCAGAGATCAAGTTATCTAGCGTAGTATCCAGTTGTGAATCATTTTCATTGTCTCCTTCGCTGGTGCCAATAGGAAAACTCTTCATACTTTACTGCTCAAAGTAAGCTTAGCCTTTTCGTATTGTTCTAGTTTTCGATGCTATGACCAAGGTTATCTAGCGTTAAGTAGCCATAGTAGATCATTTTCATTGTCCTCCTCTCGCTCGCGAATGGACATTGCTCTCTTCATAGTATACTTTGGCCTTTTCGTATTCTTTTAGTGCATTATGGCAGAAACCAAGGTTATCTAGCGTAGTAGAAACGTTGAATCATTTCATTGTCTCCTTTCTCGCAACTACACACTGTGACTCTTCTCAAGGTCATATGCGTTTAGCCTTGTCCGGTATTGTTCTAGTTCTAGATGACAGAGTCCCAAGGTTAGCTACGTATTAGCCAGTTGTGAATCACTTTCATTGTCTTCTCTCTCTTGAATGGACAGTACTCATCTCATAGTACGCTTTAAGCCTTGTCGTTTCTTTAGTTCATTATGCAGAAACCGAGGTTATTTTAGCGTAAGTAGTGCCATCTGTGGTCATTTTCATTGCCTTCTTTTTTCCGCCCAATGGACAGTGCTCTCTCCAAGTATACTTTGGCCTTTTCGTATTCTTTTTAGTGCATTATGGGCAGCAGAGACCAAGTTATCTAGCGTAGTAGCCAGTTTTGAATCATTTTTCATTGTCTCCTCTCTCTGAATGGACAGACTCATCTCACCAGTAAGCCCAAATTAGCTTTAGCCTTATCGGATTGTTCTAGTTTTCGATGGCAGAGACCAAGGTTATCTAGCGTAGTAGCCCATAGTAGATCATTTTCATTGTCGCCTCTCTTCCGCGAAGTGACAGTGCTCTCATCATAGTAATACTTTGGCCCTTTTCGTATTCTTTTAGTGCAATTATGCATAAACCAAGGTTTCTACGTAGTAGACAGTTGTGGAATCATTTTCATGGTCTCTTTCTCGCAAATACACAGTGCTTCTCAGGTATGCTTTTAAGCCTGGTCGTATTCTTCTAGCTCTAGATGACGAGACCAAGGTTATCTAGCGTAGTAGCCAGTTGTGAATCACTTTCATTGTCTCCCTCTCTCTTGAATGGACAGTACTCTCTCATATTACGCTTTAGCCTTGTCGTATCTTTTAGTTCATTATGGCAGAACCGAGGTTAGTTAGCGTAGTAGCCACTGTGATCATTTTCATTGCCTCTTTTTCGCCAATGACCATGGGGCTCTCTCAATTATACTTGGCCTTTTCGTATTCTTTTAGTGCATTATGGCAGAGACCAAGGTTATCTAGCGTAGTAGCCCAGTTGTGAATCATTTTCATTGTCTCCTCTCCTTGAATGGACAGTACTCTCTCAAGTAATCTTTAGCCTTATCGTTTGTTTCTAGTTTTCGATGGCAGAGACCAAGGTTATCTAGCGTAGATAGCCAATAGAGATCATTTTCAGTGTCTCCTCTCCTCGCGAATGGACAGTGCCTCTCAATTATTATACTTTGGCCTTTTCGTATCTTTTAGTGCATTATTGCAGAAACCAGTCTTATCTAGCGTAGTAGACAGTGTGAATCATTTTCTTGTCTCCTTTCTTTTCTCGCAAATACACAGTGCTCTCTCAAGGTAATGCTTTAAGCCTTGTCCGTATGTTCTAAGTTCTAGATGACGAGCCAAGGTTATTCTAAACGTAGTAGACATTTGAATCACTTTCATTGTCTTCTCTCTCTGAATGGCCAGTACTCTCTCATAGTACGCTTTTAGCCTTGTCGTATTCTTTTAGTTCATTATGGCAGAAACCGATGTTTATTTAGCGTAGTCGCAGCTGTGGAATCATTTTTCATTTGCCCTTCTTTTTTCGGGGCCAATGGACAGTGCTTCCTCTCCAAGTATCTTTTGGCTTTTCGTGTATCCGTTAGTGCATTTATGGCAGAAACCAAGGTCATCTAGCGTAGTAGCATTGTGAATCATTTTATATTGCCTCCTTCTCTTCTTTCTCTCGCATGGACAGTGCCTCTCAAGGTTGCTTTAGCATTGTACGTATTCTTCTAGTTCTAGATGCGAGACCAAGCTTATCTTGCGTACTAGCCAGTTGTGGATCATTTTTTTTTTTTGTTTCCATTGTCCTTCCTTTCCTCCCCCCCCCGGTTCGAAAATGGGGGGAACAGTTGCTCTCTCATAGTACCTTTAGCCTTGTCGTATTCCGTTAGTTTACTATGGAGAAACCAAGGTTATCTAGGTAGTACCAGTTGTGAACCATTTTTCATTGTCTCCTCTCTCGTGAGGACAGTATCTCTCAAGGTATCTTTAGCTTATCGTAGCTTTTAGTGCATTATGGCAGCAACCAGGTTTTTTACGTAGTAGCCAGTTGTGAATCATTTCTTGTTTTCCTTTCTCTCGAATGCCAGTTCGCCTCTTCAGGTATCTTTAGCATTGGTCGTCTTGTTCTAGTTCTAGATGGCAGAACCAAGGTATCTAGCGTAATAGCTAGTTGTAATCATTTCATTGCCTCTCTCTCAGGAATGGAAGTGCTTTCCTCAAGTATAACTTTCGCAGTGTCGTATTTCTTTTTTTTTTTAGTGTAATATAGCGAAACCACGGTTGTTTTAGTGTATTAGACAGTTGTGAATCATTTTCATTGTCGCCCTCTCGTGAATGACAGTGATCTCTCAAGGTATGCTTTTAAGCCTTGTCGTATTCTTTTAGTTACTATGGCAGAGACAAGTTATTAGCGTAGTAGCCGTTGTGATTCATTTTCATTGTCCCCTTCTCTCCGATGGCATACTCTCTCATAGTACGCTTTAGCCCTTATCGTATTGTTAGTTTAATATGCAGAAACCAAGGTTATCCTAGCGTAGTAGCCAGTTTGTGAATCTTTTCATTGTTCCTTTCTCTCATGGCCAGTTCTCTCTCAAGGTTATGCTTTAGCATGTCGTATTCTTCTAGTTCTAGATGACAGAGACCAAGGTTAATCTAGCGTAGGTAGCCATTGTAGATCTTTTTCATCATTGTCTCCTTCTCTCGCCTGGACAGTGCTCCTTTCATAGTACCTTTCCTTGTCGTTTCCTTTAGTTTA